>APFE031345301.1:0-14722 GCA_000404065.3 Pinus taeda | reverse complement strand
AGGACATTTCAAATTCTTTCTGCATGACCAAGGCCAAGCTTTGACTCATCTCTTCTTCATTGCTGCCAAAAATAATGTCATCTACATACACAACAAGTATTAGCAATTTGTCATTTTCAACTTTTATATAAAGATTGCTATCTGCTGATCCTTTTGAAAAACCTTGTTGATGAAGATATTTGTCCAAACGATAGTACCAAGCCCTTGGAGCTTGTTTGAGCCAATAGAGAGCCTTTTTCAATCTGCATACAAGATTTGGATCATTTCCAAGAATGAACCCATCTGGCTGTTCAATGTATACTTCTTCTTCCAAGTCTCCATTCAAAAAGGCTGATTTCACGTCCATTTGAAATACTTTGAAATTTTGAAAACTTGAGAGAGCAAGGAACACTCGGATGGCCTCAAGTCTTGCAACAGGAGCAAAGGTTTCTTCAAATTGTATTCCTTCTTGCTGCGCATACCCTTTACAAACAAGTCTGGCCTTGTTTCTGATTACTTCTCCATTTTCATTCAATTTATTTTTGAAGACCCATTTTGTTCCGATAACATTCTTATCTTTTGGTCTAGGAACTAGTTCCCAAGTGTTGTTCTTTTCGATTTTCTCAAGTTCTTCATCCATTGCTTTTATCCAATATTCATCTTTGCATGCCTCTTTCACATTTTGTGGTTCAATAGAGGAGAGTAATGCCAAATAGCTTGAGGCTTCTGCAACTGTTCTTCTTGTTTGTACACCTGCATCTTTCTGCCCCATAATCTGAGATTCTGGATGATTCTTTTGAACATATCTGGATGGAGTCTTTTCTTCTATTCTTGTCTGCTCCTCTGGTTCTTCTTAAGGTTCTTCTTGGGGTTCTTCTTGAGGTTCTTCATCATTCTGTCGTTGAGGGTAGCCTTCATCTTCTTCGATGTCTTCATGATGTACTTGCCTAGGAATGTATCCCTTCTCATCAACCACTACATCAATGTTGTCAACAATTCTTCCAAGTCTTTTATTATAGCACTTATATGCTTTGCTGTAGGGGGAATATCCAAGGAGAATGCCTTCATCTGCTCTGGGTTCAAGTTTGCCAAGATGTTCATCAGTATTCTTAATATAGCATTTGCTCCCAAAAATTTTGAAGTGCTTTACTGAAGGAGTCTCACCATACCAGAGCTCATGAGGAGTTTGAGTGTCGTTCACCCGGACATTTGTTTTGTTGAGAATAACCACCGCAGCATATGCAGCTTCACCCCAGAAAGTTGCGGGAGTTCCCTACTCATCAAGCATAGCACGAGCCATTTGTTGGACTGTTCTATTCATTCTTTCCACTACTCCATTTTGCTGAGGAGTTCTAGCTGTAGAGAATTCTCTCCTTATCCCATGCTCTTCACAGAAGTCAAAAAATTCATTTGAGGTAAACTCCCCACCCCTGTCGGATCTGAGGCACTTAATTTTGTGTCCTGATTCATTTTCAACCAAGGCTTTAAAGGATTTGAATTTTTCGAATGCTTCATCTTTGTGCTTCATAAGTCCTAACTAGACAAACCTAAAGAAATCATCAATGAATAATATCAAGTATTCTTCTCCTCGAGGTGTCCTTTTCTTGAATGGTCCACATACATCTGTGTGTACAAGCTCAAGAGGCATGCTAGCTGATCCTTCCTTCTCTGGAAAGTTAGTTCTGGTTTGCTTTCCAAACTGACATGATTTGCATATGGTGTTGTCTGGAACTTTGATGTCTGGAAGACCACGAACTGCCTGGTACTTGCATGCTTTCCTTATTTGAGGAAAGCTTAGATGTCCTAAACTTCGGTTCCATAACCAGTGTTCATCATTCTTGCTTAAATAACATTGTTGTTCTCCTTATTCAAATATGTATAGATTGTTTGGAGTTATTTTGCCTTTGATTACTGTTCTTCCTATATCAAGATCATGAACCCTACATCCATCTGATCGAAATATCACCCCGGTCCCATTATCGCACATCTAACTGACACTCAATAAATTATGTCTCAAACCATCAACATACAAAACATTTCCTGCTTTGACATCCTCTTTTAACTGTGCAATGCCTTTTCCTTTTATGGCTGCTGGAGTATCATTTCCAAAAGAGACTTTCTTTCCCTTTTCTAAAACAGTATATGATTCAAGTTTTTCTTTATCACCTGTCATATGCTTCGAACATCCGCTGTCGATGTACCATTGATTTTCCTGCCCTTCCGCATATAAAGCTATCCCACATCTGTCCGGTTGTGGTTCCTTTATTCTCCATGTTTTGGCACTTGAGATTTGTTCCTTCTGAGTTGTCTTCCAAAACCTGCTCCTGCATTCAGAATCTTCATGACCAAAATTATTACAAATAGAACATTCAATTTCACTTTCAAGGGCGGAAAAGATGTTATAGGTCCTCTTCGTGATTTCAGGCATACTTCTTTGTTGCATACTTCTTTGTTTTTGAGCTTCTCTAGTCATGATGGTTTTATAGGCAACACATTGAGCTGCTTTGTGACCAAAGTTATGGCAAGAGAAACATTGGCCATTGAAGAAATTCCTGCGACTTCCATCCAACCGATTATAGTTTATACTGCCATCCATTCTTGAAGAAAATTGGGAAGATTTTACCTGTGGCTGATTGTAGTTTCTGTTTGTCCTTAAGATAGCCTGCTCCTGATTTTCTTGATAGTCTTTGTTCGTCCTTGAGAAAGTCTGTCCCTGATGATTTCTATTAGGCCTTTGCTCACACCTTCTTGCTGCATCAAGATAACTTTTGGAGGTGGAAGCTTGAGAGGCTTCTCCATTATACCCCAGACCTGTCTTGATTAGAGGGGAACGCTACACACTGATAATCTCATCCAGAGTTTCAGATCCTTTAACAAATTTAAGATTAAGGGTCTTGTTTTTCTCAATTTCTTTTCTAAGAGCAACAATTTCACATTCTAACTTCTCAATATATTTTTCTTTTTCATCAAGTTGAGCTTACAGAGTATTATTGATCATATTTCTTTCTTCTAAGCATCTTTTGAGATTAGAAATATCATCATAAACATTACCCACATCTATAGCATCCATATAATCCTCATCTTCAAAGGCCATTAAAAGTTTATAGCGATTACCTTGTTCATCTTCATCGCTATTAGATAGTCCATCACTATCTTCATGAGTGTAATAGATTTTCTTATTTGCATTCTGCTTCCTGTTCCATCTACCAGGTTCCTTCCCCTTGTCAATCTTATCCTTGAGAGGACATTTTGTAGCATAGTGACCTACTCTTCCACAAGCAAAACATTTAAAAGGTAACTTACCTCTGAACCTTCCAGTACCCCGTTGAAGATTTCTGACAAAATTTGATTCTTCTTCTTCTTCTTCTGGCACGTGACTTGCTTCATAGTAGTCTCCTTTGCCTGAAGCCTTGAAAGCAGCTTCTCTCCTGTCTGATGGACCTCCCTTTCTCATTTCATAAGCAGTTAGAATTCCGTGTAGCCGAGACATAGTAAGAATTCGTAGATTTTCTTTTTCTTCTATTGCAGACACTTTAGATTCAAACTTGGGGGACAATGATCTTAAAACTTTTTCAACCACAATAGCCTCTTTTATTTCTTCACCCAAGTTTTTCATGCAATTAACAATCTCATCTACCTGAAGAAAATAGTTAGCCACACTTTCATCATTATATATTCTGAGATTCTCATACTGAATCCTGAGGGTTTGAAGTTTAGCACGCTTTACCTATTCATCTCCTTCGTAGCTCAAGACAATCTTGTCCCATATTTCTTTTGTGGATTTATATTGCATAACCTTCACGAATTCTGTTTGAGATAAGCATCCTAGCAGAGTATTAACTGCTTTAGCATTTGTTTCATTTTTCTTCTTCTCGGCCGGATCTGTAGGAGTAGTTGAAGGAAAAGTGTAGCCGGTATCTATGATATCCCAAACTTCTGTACCAAGAGATTGAAGATAGGCAGTAATTCTTACCTTCCAATAATTGAAGTTTGTCCCATCAAAAATTGGTGGCCTGATTGATGCTTCCCTCTCGTAGTTGCTCATGATGAATTTATCTTCCTTCAAGCGATCAACTTTTTGAAGACCTGCTCTGATACCAATTGTTGGAAATAATACTGAGAGGGGGGGGTGAATCAGTATTATCAAATTCTTTTCAATATGCCTTTCTTAATTCAAACTTCAGATATGTATTTATTAACTTGTTTGTTAGTACCATATAATCATGAGCATGAAACAAGAAAAACAAATAGTCACACCAAAGAACACCAGATATAAGGTGGAAACCCAATGTGGGTGAAAACCACCTGCTACAATATGTCTCTATCTTCTTAGAAACTTCTTTTAACAATGATTTTGTACTGGTGCAGTCCTTTACCAGTACGCAGGCTGCAACCTGCAGAGAGCTACAACTCTCTCTCATTTTCCAGTCTCTCCTAGAAGGGAGCTACAACCCCCTTTGCTTCTTTCAAGGACCACTTTTCATAAATTTTCAAACTGGATCCATAAACATCAAATGATCATCAACTACAAGTAAATCACCCAGTCAACTGCAGTGACCAGATCAACAAAACAGAACTAAACCCAGAACACCTTATCAACAGAAAAATTCAGTCAACAGAAAGTCATGAGACAGATACGCAATTTTCCTTTCTCTGGCCTACGTCTCTACGCACTTCACCTTCTACTTCCCTGCGTATACCTGCATATTTCCTTCTGCTGTGCCGCGTGCCCACGCACTGCTTCTTCTACCGCGCTACGTACAGTACGCACCCAGATACACTATCGCGCCGCGTACTGCCACTGTAGTCACGCACTCAGAAAGACTATCGCGCCGTGTACTTTTACTGTGCGTACGCACCTGAACCACTGTTGCGCTACGCACCCACGCAGTCCTTCTTCTTCTGCTTCGGCGTACCCACCAGTTACCCTTCTTCTGCTCTGCATACCCACGCAGTTACCCTTCTTCTGCTCTGCGTACCCACGCAGTTACCCTTCTTCTGCTCTGCGTACCCACGCAGTTTGCCTGTTTCTGCTTTGCGTACCCACGCAGAGGCACCGTTAAACACCTGCGTACTTCTGATTAGGGCCGAATTTGTAGATCACCAGTGTGCTACAGTTAGTTGGATGCCTAGATCTGATCATGCGCTCGAGAGATCACCCTTCACAGACTCGCTTCCACTTCACTTTCATATAGATCAAGCTTTTGAAACAATAACCCAATATTTCAGATCTTAATATATTCAATTTGCAAAAGATGCTTAGCTAAGAGATCTCCTTTGCTTTATATAGGCAAGCTCCTCCTAAAATCATGGATCAATACCACGAGCCAAAACCATAATAACACAAATACTGTCGGCTAACTACCAAATATTAAACATAAGAAACCCCACGTGTGCTCTTCTCTACCTTGAAGTGAGTGCACTGGGGGTACGCACCTCCTGAACAGCTGACCTGCATGTCTGGCTGCAGTCCCTTCACGGTGTACCTGCGGGTATGCATCTTCTGAACTGTTCTCCTGCGTACATCTTAATTTTCAACATATTGAGAGCCTTTCCACGGGTGTTGCCATCAAGTACAACATCTGTAACATATAGCCATACCAGAAACATAATGCCAACATATCTTTTGTAGGAGCCCAAGTCAAGTTACAATCACGTGCCATATGACCAAAGTTATGACACTTGAAGCACTTTATGTTGTTCATGAATTAGAATTCATGACTTCTTCTTGCAAAATTGCTTCTCAGAGATTGTTGGGGACCATAATATTTATCTTTGTGATATGCTCTACAATATTTTTCCATGTTTCCAAAGTTTGTACAATCATAACAATAACCAAGAAATAAACTTTGGTACCTTGGAGATGGATATTTCCTTGATTTACTTATGAAGTATTTTTTCCTTGATGTCCTTTGATGATATTCATTGCTTCTTTCATCCTTGACACCATCTACATTTCTTCTTGGAATTGGATTTCCTTCATTATTTCCTTGACTCTTATCCTTTCCTTTGGTGGAATTGGGAGCATCAACATTTCTTTTTGGCTTCCTCACATCCTTGTTGTTTGAAGCATTATCAATATTTCTTGAGGATTCTCCTTCATAACCAAGACCTGATTTATGAAATGGGGATGTTTAATGGTTGAGAATGTCATCCAAGTCTTGAGAGCTCTTCAGAAATTTTTCCATTCGTTCAACCTTTTTCCTGAGGGAGACAATATCTTCTTCCAATCTTTCATAATCATTATTCTTTTTAGCAAGTTGTTTCTCAACTCTTCCTTGATACGTATTGCTTCATTTGCTTTTATTTTAAGGGAGATGATATCTAACTTCATTTTAAGAATTTCTTCATTTTCTTTTGCTAGATTTCTCTCCATTTCTTCCTTGATCCTTGTAGATTTACATGTTTCGGCTTTGAGAAGGTTGATGTTAGATTCTAGTTTGAATAATTCTTCATCCTTTGTTTTTAGTTGACATATCATGGTGTTTCTCTCATTTTCTGCTTCATCAACCTGTCCTACTATGATTACCAATGCTTCCATTGTCTTCTCAGCTCCTTATGCTTGTTTCCTTGCTTGTTCTAGTTGATATTTAAGAGTGGAGACCTCTTTCTTGTATTGACCAATCTCTGCTCAAGTTTGTTCAAGTTTTTGTGCCTTTGTTCAAGGTGGCTTGACAAGGTATCTTCCTGTTTCTTTGCCTTATCCAATTGATTTGTCATGGATATGACTTCTTCATGATGCTTTCTTTTACTTTGATGAAATTCCTCCTTAAGCTTGGCAATCTCTTCATCCCTTTCTTGTACTTTATGCTTGACAAGGTCAACTTCCTTCCTTGTTTGACCTTGGTCACCACCTAGTGCTTTCTTCTTACGTTCCTAGTTTTCTTTTTTCAAACTAATTATCTCTTCCATGGTAGCCATAATTTTAGTGAGGAGATATTCTTCAAAATATTTTTCATTCTCTTCATCTTCTAGGCCTTCTTTAGCCTTGATGCCATCATTCTCATTTTCAGCTTCTATGATGGGTTCTGGATTTCCTTCTTTGTTTACATCATTTTCTTGACTAGTGGTCATGGTCAATGCTCTTTTTGAGTGAAGGTCATGAAGTTTTCCCCATATACCCTTTGCTGACAAATATTTTTCTAAATTGTTCTTTATAGAATCTACTAGCACATTCGATGGTTGAGGCAGACACAACCTTAAGAGGATTGGAGACTTTATTCCTTGGCTTTTCCTTTTGTTTTCTAATTAATAAACCTTCAAGTTGTTAGGCTATGAGTGAAGGTATTGGCTCTGAAACCAATTGTTGGAAATACTAAGAGGGGGGTGAATCAATATTTCTTTTCAATTGTTACTTTTACCAATTAAATCAATTATATTTAGAACAAAATGAGAAATAGTAATAAATGTTTTTATTAATATAATATTTGTAATCAATCAAGTACAATCATATAGGGCTCCAACCCTTGATGAAGACACTGATTTTCAATCTCCCGGGCTCCAACCTGTTGCCAAGCACCAACTTGGTCTTCTGTGAGGCTCCAACCTCTAGGGCTTCGATCCTATCTTGTCAAGGCACTAACCTTGGATTTAGGAGCACCAACTCCAAGGACACCAATCCTTCCAATTCTAAGACACCAACCCTAAGGGCTCTGACCCTATAGTTTTTCTTTGTCAATAAATGTTTGGATTGTATTACACTACTCTCAAAATCTTCTTCATTGTGTTCTGTCAATCTACAACTTCACTACTACATCAATGAGAACCTATCTTCATATCAAGGAGTCTTCTCAACTCTTCATATTTCCCAAACAGAGCCTGCAAATTTACCTCATGATCATTTCAAATAACCATCATGATATCCAATAATGTCTCCAGGATCTGTTGGTGCTTTTCAACAAGATATCTTTGATAATATGCGCTAAGCCTCAATGTCTACACAAAAATAATTATGTTTTTGAATCCTTTGTTCTTATTGTTGATGTAACTGCTTCAAGAATGACTATCGCGATATCTTACTTCCAAGAAACAAACTCACAAATACTTCAACATTGGTGTTGTCTATTGCTCCCTTCAAACGATGACTGATGAAACCTTACTTCGATGGTTCGAGGTCATACAGGTCTTCATAAAACTATTCTTCAGATTGCGGTCTGTACTTCTTCCACAGATTAATTCATCACAGGTCCAAGATGTATGAATGACCCTATGTGCAGTTAGTCTCAGCCTTCTTCATTCTTTAACTCTTAATGCTCCTGTGTATTTATCTTCTAATCAACCATTGACTTCCTTTCTTCTGTTTCTTCTTTTTCTCTTGTCCTTCAACTTCTTTGAGTTCACGAGTTGTGAACTGTTACTTCCTCTTTATATTCAATGCCCAAGAGCGATGCTTAAGGTGAAATGCTTAACTTGTATTTATATATGTTCCACTAATGACCAAAAAGATGCGTCTATTGGAGGGAGGTAGAATTGTATATTAAAAATATATATCGAGGAGTCTTTTAGTTACTTTTATCATAATTTTGTTTATTTTCCGAAAATCATATATCATAGCTAAAATGACATAATGGGTGGTCCCACCTGCCACATCATCACCTTAATCACAGTCGTAACTTCTGGAGGTCTGAACATAATCATAGTCGATTCCCCTACTGCTGACGGAGCGCATGTGGTATACAATATTTTTGTTTTATAAGTTAGTAGGGTCCAAAACTTTATCATAATTGGAAATCCATCAAGTCTATTGTAATCAACAGCCTGTTGGGTCCACACCTTTATCACGATCGGTGGTTTAAAATTTCTTTGAAACATGTGGTTCAATGGATGTGATATCATATTAAGTCATGTTATAGTGGTGCAGTCAGGTCCACAATAATATCGCAGTCGAAGGTTTTATCGTGACATCCCGTTAAGACCTATGATATGAAAGTTCATCTGGTGGATTCGATATTGTATTAAGGCATATTGTAATGGAACCATCCGGTTCGCAATAAATATTGCAATCGGAGGATTTGAATGTAAGAAGGTTGCAAGACTTCCGATGTGGTGGATACGATATTTCAATAAAACTATTTTGATAGTCCTATTAGGTCTATAAAATATGTCGAAATCGAAGCTTTAGTCTTATCAGAGGTTCTAATCAAAGGTCATATTTCAAAGATTGAGATAAGTGGTGGATATGATTTCACAATTTAATTGTTATATAATCATGTCAGGTCTGCACCTTATATCGCACATCGTAGGTTTTGGGCAGTGATACATTAAGAAAAAAATGAATATTATATATTGTCGATTTGATATGATTTGGTTCTTTATTGGATATTTCGTTGATATCATTGTTTTCTTCCTTATATCACTTCTTGGCTTGGTTTTCCTATGGCTTCTCGTTCTTGTGATTTTTGATGGCTTCCAATGACTTCTTCCTCTTAATCTTTGGCTTCACGATGGCTTCTGATAGATTTCTGATAGACTCTTCTCTTTATCTTTTTCTTGTGATATCTTTCCTCCTTATGTCCACTACTTTTATTATGTCTATATCAATCTTTGGGTCCTCCATCTCATTATAGCATCATATATCTTATTCTTGATATGGTGTCTATAAGAATTTGTGAAACACTAGTATATTGAAATCAATGACAACCTAGATTAAGAATATCCCCCTTTTCAATTGATGGAAATATTCTTTCCCTTTCAACATTCTCTCCCCGTTTGACATCAATGGAAAACAAGGTTCCCAACTACTCCCCCTGTCAGGTTGCTCCTTTTCTACACAACTAGTTTATTCATAGATATGTTACTCCTCCTGTCATGGTGCTCCCCTTTCTCGAAATGAGGATCATGATAGATGTGCTTACAGTCATTCATGTAAGGAATCAACTCCCCATGTCTGCATAAAATATTCTAGCTCATGAAAACTTGTTGTCTTGTAAACAAGTGGAATAAGTATTCAAAAATAGTTCATTGGATAGATAAGGGATCATGTTATTCAATGGAGTGTTCCTGAGAGCTGATTTATGAATGTCCAGATATGACCCATCAAGGTTTTCATAGGATTCATCCATGAATAGCTGCTGCAAGAATGCCTAATCCTGATGCCCATTTTGACACTGTACAATATTTTCAATTTGATATTCCCAAAAGCAACATTCACATTTGATGGATTCATCTTCTTCAACTACTTGTATCTCTCTTAGCCTCTTAATTTGAAAATTACTACTCTGTCCAATATGTAAATTTTCTACTTCTAAACTCTCCATAGTTGCAGCTTTTTGACCATTTATTTCATCGGAGCCACCTATTTTGTTGATTATTGCCTTTCCCTTCACAATTTGGATGTTAATTATCTATCCCATGAATGAAGATCTTCATGCTTCTCCCATCCTCCTCTGAAGTCGTAACTCCATGACTCTAGAGGGTCCACCAATTGACGAATGCAAAGATCATAATCTCCCTTAACTGTTTGCAGAGTCTCCCCATCAAATGATTAGATTTTTGAAGATCAGGTCAACAACATGTGTTATTGTTTGGAGAGTTCAGGAGATTCTCAGATTGCATTTTCTTTATTCTCCATACTTGTGTAACTTTCTTCTCTGGCATGGTTCTAGCTTGTGTAGGAGCCCAAGTCAAGTTACAATCACGTGCCATATGACCAATGTTATGACACTTGAAGCACTTTATGTTGTTCATGAATCAGAATTCATGACTTCTTCTTGCAAAATTGCTTCTCAGAGATTGTTGGGGACCATAATATTTATCATTGTGATATGCCCTACAATATTTTTCCATGTGTCCAAAGTTTGTACAATCATAACAATAACCAAGAAATAAACTTTGGTTCCTAGGAGATGGAGATTTCCTTGATGTACTTCTGAATTATTTTTTCCTTGATATCCTTTGATGATATTCATTTCTTCTTGCATCCTTGACACCATCTACATTTCTTCTTGGAATGGGATTTCCTTCATTGTTTCCTTGAGTCTTATCCTTTCCTTTGCTGGAACTGGGAGCATCAACATTTCTTTCTGGCTTCCTCACATCCTTGTTGTTTGAAGCATTTTCATTCTTTCTTGAGGATTCTCCTTCATAGCCAAGACTTGATTTATCAAATGGGGATATTTGATGGTTGAACATGTCATCCAAGTCTTGAGAGCTCTTCAGAAATTTGTCCATTCGTTCAACCTTTTTCCTGAGGGAGACAATATCTTCTTCCAATCTTTCACAATCATTATTCTTTTTAGCAAGTTGTTTCTCAACTCTTCCTTGATACGTATTGCTTCATTTGCTTTTATTTTAAGTGAGATGATATCTGACTTCATTTTGAGGATTTCTTCATTTTCTTTTGTACATTTCTCTCCATTTCATCCTTAATCCTTGTAGCTTTATATGTTTCAGCTTTGGGAAGGTCGATTTTCGATTCTCATTTGAAGATTTCTTCATCCTTTGCTTTTAGTTGACATATCATGGTGTTTCTCTCCTTTTGTGCTTCATAAACCTATCCTTCTATGATTACCAATGCTTCCATTGTCTTCTTAGCTCCTTGTGCTTGTTTCCTTGCTTCTTCTAGTTAAGAATTAAGAGAGGAGACCTCTTCCTTGCATTGACCAATCTTTGTGTCAAGTTTGTTCAATTTTTTGTGCCTTTTTTCAAGGTGGCTTGACAAGGTATCTTCCTGTTTCTTTGCCTTATCCAACTAATTTTTCATGGATATGACTTCTTCATGATGCTTTCTTTTACTTTGATGAAATTCCTCCTTAAGCTTGGAAAGCTCTTCATCCCTTTCTTGTACTTGAAGCTTGACAAGGTCAACTTCCTTCCTTGTTTGGTCTTGGTCACCATCTAGTGACTTCTTCTTAAGTTCCTCATTTTCTTTTTTCAAACTGATAATCTCTTCCATGGTAGCCATAAGTTTAGGTTGGAGATCTTCTTCAAAATATTTTTCATTCTCTTCATCCTCTAGGTATTCTTTAGCCTTGATGTCATCATTCTCATTTTCAGCTTGTATGATGGGTTATAGATTTCCTTCTTGGTTTCCATCATCGTCTTAGCAAGTGGTCATGGTCAATGCTCCTTTTGAGTGAAGGTCATGAAGTTTGTCCCATATACCCTTTGCTAACGAACATTTTTCTAAATTGTTCTTTATATAATCTAGTAGCCCATTCAAGAGTGCCTTCATTGCTTTGCCATTGTACTCCTTGGATTCTCCATCCATCATTCAATCAACAATCACTAATTTCCACACTTCAATGCCTTGAGTCTTTAAGAAATTCCTCATTCTTGCTTCCCATATATCAAAGTTTCCACTAAACCATGGAGCCTTTACAAATTGATTGATTCAAACTTCGATGGTTGAGGGAGACACATCTTTAGGAGGATTGGATACTTTCTTCCTTGGCTTTGTCATTTGTGTTCTAATTAATCTACCTTCAAGATGTTAGGCTTTGAGTGAAGGTACTGACTCTTAAACAAATTGTTGGAAATACTTAGAGGGGGCCTGAATCAATATTTATTTTCAATTGTTACTTTTACCAGTTAAATCAATTATATTTAGATCAAAATGAGCAATAGGAATAAATGCTTTTATTAATATAATCTTTGTAATGAATTAAGTACAGTAATATGGGGCTCCAACCCTTGATGAAGACACTGATGTTCAATCTCCCAGGCTCCGACCTATTGCGAAACACCAACTTGGTCTTTTGTGAGGCTCCAACCTCTAAGGCTCCGACCCTATCCTTTCAAGGCACCAACCTTGGATTTACGAGCACCAACTCCAAGGAAACCAATCCTTCCAATTTTGAGGTGCAAAGCCCAAGGGCTCTGACCTTATCTTTGTCAAGAGACCAACCTTGGATTTAGGATCACCAACTCTAAGGACACCATTACTGTTGACAATAATACTGAGAGGGGGGGTGAATCAGTATTATCTAATTCTTTTACCAAAACTTCCTTATTTATACTTTGAATTATTTTTGCATACCAATACCATAAATAATGAGCATGAACAAGAAAATCAGACAGTCACATCAAGAAACACCAGATATAAGGTGGAAACCCAATGTGGGTGAAAACCACCTGCTGCAATATGTCTCTATCTTCTTTCAAATTAGAAACTCCTTTTACAATGGTCTTGTACTGGTGCAGTCCTTTACCAGTACGCAGCCTGCAACCTGCAGAGAGCTACAACTCTCTCTCATTTTCCAGTCTCTCCTGGAAGGGAGCTACAACCCCCTACTTCTTTTCTTTCAAGGACCACTTTTCATAAATTTTCAAACTGGATCCATATACATCAAATGATCATCAAGTACATGTAAATTATACAGTCAGTTGCAATAACCAGATCAACAATAACAGAACGGAACCCAGAACACCTTATCAACAAGAAAAATTCAACCAACAGAAGATCTTAAAATAGATACGCAGTTTTTCTTTTTACTGGCCTGCGTCGCTACGCACTTCACCCTCTGCTTCTCTGCATATACCCGCAGAGTTACTTCTGCTGTACTGCGTGGCCACGCACTGCTCCTTTCACTGATCTGCGTACAATACGCACCAAAATGTACTATCGCGCCGTGTACTATCGCAGTAGGTACGCACCCAGAAAGACTGCCGCGCTGCGTACTCAAAGAGTAAGCACGCACCTGAAACACTGTCGCCCTGCGTACCCACGCAATTCACCTTTGTCGCCTCTGCGTACCCACGCGCTGCCCCTTTGTCTCTTCTGCATACCCACGCACTGACCCTTTGTTTCCTCTGCGTACCCACGCACTGTCACTGTTGATCACTTGCGCACCTCTGATTAGGGCCAAAATACAGTCAGATACTCAGATCTGATCTTGCGCTCGAGAGATCACCCTTCACAGATTCACTTCCAACTTCTCTTCTAAAGATCAAGCTTTTAAACCAAGAACCCAATATCAGATCTTAAGATATTCAATGCACAAAGATACCCAAGCCAAATGATCTCCTTAGATTTATATAGGCATGATCTTCCTTAAATCATGGACTAATACCACGGGCCAAAACCATGATAATATAATACCGTCGGCTAAATACCATAGGAAGCCCCACGTGTGCGCACTTTTTATTGTCTTGAAGTGTGTGCACTAGGGTACGCACCTCATGAATGGGTAACCCGCGTATTTGGACGCGGTCCCTGCATGGTATACCTACGGGTACACACTTCCTGAACGGTTCCCCTGCGTACTTCTTTATTTTCATCAAAATGAGAGCCATGCCATGGGTGTTGCCATCAAGTACAACATCTGAAACATATAATCATACCAGAACCATAATGCCAACAATCTCTCCCTTTGGACTTGATGGCAACCTAAAAATCTTCAGCTTCATTCTCCCCCTTTGACATCAAGGGCAAAGGGTTATGCTCCCCCTAAGAATATGCTCCCCCAGATCTGTAAAGAAGAACCATAATCCACCATGAAAGAAACAGAGACATATTGCAGCAACATTCAGACCAGCGTCCATGATCTCCTCCATAATGCCAACAATACATTATGTGCTCCCCCTGAACCTGTGCAGACAACCATCAAAAGAGATTCAACAAGATGATGCATCAACAACCCCCAGATTTTGCTTGAGGTATTCAAAGGCCTCCCTGGGGAATGGTTTGGTGAGAATATCAGCAACTTGTTCCTTAGAAGGAACATATTCCAACTTGACCTTTTGTTCAAGAACTTGTTCCCGAAGAAAATGATATTTGATCGGTATATGATTTGTCTTCGAATGC
>APFE031345294.1:53999-64538 GCA_000404065.3 Pinus taeda | reverse complement strand
ACCAAACCTCGGTGTGTGCCAGCGCGGGAAGGACAAAGGATGGGCCAGCTGCCACATAAGTGTTACCACACAACCGTCTCAGGATCTCCATCACACACACAACCGCCGTGAGAGGAACGATGTAATGAACCATCATTGGGTGGCCTATGCTGTACCAACATAGAAAAAAGAAGTTACAAATATATAGGACAACAAATTAAGGTTGAACTAATATGTGAATTAAAAACCCTAAGCAAGGAAACTGTTTAAGCAGTAGGTCACTCAGAAAACTAGTTCAAGAAAACATGCATAATGGAAAAGAAACAATGACATAACTTTGAGAGAAAAGGAGAAACTACTACCTTGATTGAATGACTTTGTTTTGTCTCAAATGGCTCCCTAAATTTCCCCTTAGGTCTAAAGAGTGCCTGAGTGCCTGGAGAAAAGGAGGGGTTGGTCAGCTAAATAAATTGTAACAATACATTAAGAACATTGTCTTCATATCTATAAGGGAAAGAAAAAGGACTGGTGTAGTAGACCGTGTAATGGTAATCTTATCTCAGTGAAGAATTCCATTTAGTAGCTCAATTTGAAAAGAAAACTTGAATTGTAGATGCAAAGAAAATCTTTCAGAGTTTGGTTATTTTTTTAGAACCCTCATTGTGCCAAAACCCTAGCTCCAGGCACAGATGAAGCGTTCCTCTCGGTGAGAACACAATGAAATGATCTCTCGAGAACCCCTGGAGGACTTACAATTATGAAACTCACTTGAATGAGAAACATAGATTTCGAGAGTGGAAAAATGTAAGGCCCAGACTGCAAGTCACATTAACAAACCTCCTCGAATTGCTAAACAACATATCTAAGAAATATCTAAAAGATTTCGCACCAAGGTATTAACAATAATGTATAAAGACACATAATTATGAATAGTCACCATTATTATTCTATTATCCTTAGCAATTCCCAATATGGTCCTATTTATTAATATTCCATGCATATATCAAACAGAATTTTGTATACTACATAAACTCAGGATGTATAAAGACACATAATTATGAATAGTGACTGATTTTATTCTATTATTCTTAGCAGTTCCCAATATGCTCCCATTTATTAGTATTCCATGCATATATCAAACAGAATTTTGTATACTACATAAACTGAGACGGCAGGATTCAGATATTATGATATAGAGTAATGTGATGAAGGATACCCTTCATACCAAAAAATTATTGTATATCTAAGCCCAAAAGAAAAATTTTCTTATTTAACAAGAATGAAACACCATATTAAGATGGATCTTTGTCTAAGGAAGTTAATGTGATATATATATATATATATATATATATAATATATATATATATAGATAATATATTATATACTCACTCTCTCTTTACTTACTTACTTTGAGCAAAGAGATATCACAAAACATACATACAATAACCCAGAAGTAATTAAGAACAAAAAATTCCCATGTTGATGCTAAATAAAACATATGTTCGATGTAAACTATAATAGTTCTTTGTGAAAAAAGATTGTTATGAGAATAAGAGGTTAGAGTTTCTTTTGTATATAACATTTGGGAAATAAAGAAAAAATATGGTATTGGAGTTGTTAGAACATTCGTTTGCTCAGGCCAGAGAATGCTTAGGCTAAATTTCGTATGCTCAGGATTTTTTACTTTCGGAGTAGCATCCAACCGGATACAAATACCTATGTTTAAAGTTGTTATCTCGCTGTTCTCCAATAATAATTCTCATTCAAGAGTAGAGAGAGGGAGAGTACTATAGTTCAAAAAACTAAGCAAATGCTTGGAAATCAATCCCTATTTATTTAAAGAACTCTTCCCGCTAATTTCGAGTCTCCGTCCCATGCATTTAATGGCAATGTTTGTAAAGCAGTTTTCTTAATTCAAATCTTGGAGAGAATATTTGAATCTCATAGGCTGAATGAAACTATGCCTCTATCCACACACATAGAATACTCTTATCTTTGTTTAACTATTTTGATCATCTGAAAAATGGAATATGATTCTTGGTTATAAAGATCTTTGAAAGAACCTTAAAGATTAATAACTTTGTTATAAAAAATTAAGAAAATATTATAAATTTTAAGTGTTATAAATATAAATAATTACATTAAAAATATTATATTATAAAAAAAATAAAAAAATTATTGAAAAAAGGTTGGAGAGAACTATTTGAATTCTTATAGGATTAATGAAACCATACCTCCCACCACCACACCTAGCATACTGTTTCTTTTCTTAACTATTTTGAATCATCTTAAAAAATGGAGTCTTTGATTCTTGGTTATAAAGATCTTTAAGAAAGCTTCAGATTAATAACTTTTGTTATAAAAGATTAGAAATATTAAAATTTTTTAAGTGTTATAAAATACTAATGACTTTCTATTAAAAAATCTATAGTATAAAAAATAATAAAAATATTGAAAAAATTAATATTAAAATAAATGATTAATAAATTTTAGTGAAAAATGAATTTTCAAATAATTATTAAACATTTGAAAATTTGGATTCTTATTTTTTAATTAAAATAATTTTCAAAACATTTTTAAAAATAAATGATAATAATTTCCTATAATATTTTAATAAAAATTGAATATCCCAAAATAATTTTAAGGAATCTTCAATCTAAAAATATAGAAATGTTCAATAATTCTTGGATATAAATTTTTAATAAGTAACGTTAAGTGTTTAAGTATTTAAATAAATTTTAAAATTTTTAAAAATTAAAAATAATTATTAAAAATTAGATTAACTAAAATTTTAATAAAATTAAAGTAATTATTGTTGAAAGTTATTTTTATGTGAAAATGTATAATCATCAAAACTATTCGAGGAAATATACTATGATATAAACTTTAATAAAAATTATATGATGAATTTTTAATAAAAATATTTTGCAACATCGTATTGTAATAAAGATTATCCTAATATGAAATTCAACCATAGTCAACCATGGTGAAGCATGGCCCAATGTCACATTGTCACAAAGATTGTCTCAATATAAAAATGAATCATGGTAAACATCTTCCACCATTGTCAACCATCATCAACCATTTTCATCTATCGGCAACCATGGTCAATAATGGTCAACCATAGCCCAATGTCACATTTTGAGAAAGACTGTCTCAATCCCAAAATATCTCATGGTCAACCATGGTCCAACATCGCATTCTCACAAAGATTGTCTCAATATGAAAATAAAAAAAAGGTCAACCATGCTTGTTTTAGGGTTTGTAGTATTTATCTTAGGGTTTATATACCTAGGGTTTATAATAGTAATCTTTTGCATTTAATATTATTCCCTTCGGCATATAATCCCTTGGGTTTTTAGTAGCAATCCATTAGGTTTATTGTTTCCTTGGGTTTATAATATCAATCAATTGGGTTTTATTAATCTAACTATTCATATTCTAAGGGTGTAATATTATTGATGTGGCCTACATTATTAATCCTTGGGTTTCATATAAATCCCTTGGGTTTCATATTTCCTTAGGTTTATAATATCTATCTGTTGGGGTTTATTAATCTAAGGGTTCATACTCTTAGGTTGTAATATAAATAAAAGGGCTTATAATATTAATCATTGGGTTTAATATAATTCCATTGGGATTATAATCATGGTCAACCATAAACCCATATGCGGGTGTATTAATAGGCGATTAATAAGTGTTATTAATGATGCATGTGCAGCCGACAGCTGGCAAGCATACAAGGAAGGATAGGCCACTGGAGGAAATGCTTAATTACTCCTTTCTGCAGGCAATTCATTATGCATCAATGCAGGTTCGAGCCAAAGGTACGCGGATGGAGGTTAATAGGATGGAGCACCAGTTTGGGATCTCATTCGATTTGGCTCTGTTCAGGTATTCCGCAGGGTGGTCAGGTATTCCGCAGTGTGTCTCTATGTGCTCTGGTTCTCTTCGGCTTTGCAGCGGTGGTTGTCTCGGGTGGTCCTGCTCTCAGGGGCAGCCTGGGACTCCGAATGATCCCAAATTGTCTACCATAAAAAACTCGTTTTCGTTGCTCTGCGCAGCTGTTGAATGCCCCAAGTTGCAGGTCGATTTGTGGGTCTAGTATCTCAAGCTAATCTTTGGTTGTTTCCCGGTTAGAAATTTGGTTTTAGTCTCGGTTACACCGGTCTGGGTTGGGAATTGGGTCTTCCTGGTTGTGGCGGGTCATTGTCCATTAGTCTAGGACTCGTTCTCTTCCGCAGGGGCTCTCCTCTGGGTTCACTCAAGCCTTCAACTGCTTTTCCGGCACCCTCAACCTCTAAGCCTGTTTATTGTTCCGCTTCGTCTGAACATGGCACCCCGTAAACGAGGCATTCCCAGGCGCGGGAGCAATTTGGGATCTCGGGGAAGGCAGGGGGACGGGGAAGCCCTGAACCTCGCCGCATCTCTCCGCTTGCCATGGTAGCGCCTTCTTCGCCGACCTCAGACGAGTCTGGTCCTTCCCTTAATAGCTCGTTGCATTCCGCCCGATTCAAATTCAAGAGCAGGCTCAACAAACCGCTTATCTCTACCTTAGTCACTGTCATCTTCTCGGAGGAAGAAGATGACCTAGCTAGCTTAGAGGCAACCTCAACAGAACAATCGCCCTCTAAGTCCGCCAATTCGTCTAAGAGAAGATTGGCGGAGGATGTTTTAAAAGTTTCATTGGTGGTGCAGCAAGAGGAGGGTCATGAGGAGGACAGTATTCAGCAGGGCTCTCCTCGGGAGAATATCATCGACTCTGAGCCAGTGAAAGGATATGAAAATATCCTGCACCTTAGGACTCCTCCGGATGGCTCTATGCTGGAAGTCAAGGACGGGGTGATGGTAACTTGGGAGCATGCCCCGGACAAGGTTGATGAGCATGACACTGATGAATCCAAGTAAATCTCAGTCCTTCTTCTTGAAGCTTCGGGAAAGCAATTCAGTTTTGCAGCTCCAGATTTCGTGGTTAAATATCAGGCAGCTTGGTACTGCGCATTTTCAGTTTGGAGCCGTTGAAATGCAGGAATTTTCTCTTGGACCTCCAATTTTGTCAACACGCAAAATACAATTATCAGTTTTATGTTGTTTAGTTTTGGAATATAGAGGTCTGTTCAGATTTTTGCAGGCTTTGATCAATATTGTAAGCAATTTTTGCAAAAGCATCTTGACAGAGGGATGGCTATGGTTCCCTCAGAGGTTTGATCCTCTCTGTACATATTTTTTTCTCTTTTTAATATAAATACCATAGTCTACTATGAAAAAAAAAAAAAAAAAATCATGGTCAACCATAGTCTAGGTTGCATTGTGATAAATATTTTCTAGTATGAAAATGAACTATGGTCTAACGTCGCATTGTGAGAAAGCTTGTCTCGATATGAAAATCAATCATGCTCAATCATTTTCAACCATGGTCAACAAAATTTATTTTAGGGTTTATTATAATTATCTTATGGTTTATATACCTTGGGTTTATAATATTAATTCATTGGGTTTATAGTACCTTCGAGACTTAGAATTAATTCGATGGGTTTATAATAACAGAAAAATTGTAAGCATGGTAGGACTACATCTTGATCGTGTCGAATATATTACCCCATGAGGTTGAGGAATTGAACCAGTGACTTCACATCAAGAAGTGACTTAATAGAGAACCTCATCACCATCTATCAAAGACCTGAGGACCGTTGGATTTATAATATCAATCCCTTGGGTTCATTAATTTAAGGGTTCATATTCCTAGGGTATAATATTATTCATAAAGTTTATAATATTAATCCTGGGGTTTAATATAGATCTGTTGGGTTTATATTGATGGTAAACAATGGTCAACTATGGTCCAATGTCACATTGTGTAAAAAAAATTCTCATTAGGAAAATCAACCATGGTTAACAATGATCTAATGTTAGATTGTGACAAATATTATCTCAAAATGAAAATCAATCATGGTCACCCATGGTATAACATTAGATTGTCACAAATATTGTCTCAATATGAAAATCATCGATGTTAAAGCATGTTTATTTTAGGGTTTATATATGTTCCGTTTATAATATTAATCCCTTGCATTAAATATTTATTTCACTTTGGTTCTTAATCACTTTGGTTCTTAGTAATAAATCCTTGGGCTTATAATATCAATTCCTTCGTTTATTAATTTAAGCTTTCATATTCCTAATGTATAATATTACTCATAGCATTTATAATATTAATCTTAGAGTTTAATATAAATCCCTAGGATTTATAATCATTGTCAACCATGGTCGAGTTTCACATTATAAAAGAGGTTGTCTCAATATGAAAACCAACCATGGCCAACCATTTGCAACCACCATCAACCATGGCCAACCATGGTTGAATATCACATTCTAATAAAGATTGTCTCAATATGAAAATAAACCATGGTCAAGCATGTTTATATCAAGGTTTATAGTATTTATCTTAGGTTTTATATACCTAAGGTTTATAATATTAACCCCTTGGGTTTAATATTATTTCTTTGGGGTTTTAATCCATTGATTTTTAGTATTAATCCCTTGGGTTTATTATTCCCTTGGGTTTTTAATATCAATCTGTTGGGTTTATTAACCTAAGGGTTCATATTCCTAGGGTTTAATATTATTCATTGGGTTTATCATATTAATTCTTGGGTTTGATATAAATCCCTTGGGCTTATAATCATGGTCAAGCATGGTCCAAGATTATATTGTGCCAAATATTTTCTCAATATGAAAATCAATCATGGTCCAACGTTGTATTGTGAAAAAGACTATCTCAATATGAATATCAATTATGCTCAACTATGGTCAACCATCACCCAATGTCACATTTTGACAAAGATTATCTCAATATGAATATAAACCATGGTCAACCATGTTTATTTTACAGTTTATAATATTTATCTTAGGGTTTATATAGCTTGGATTTATAATATTAATCATTTGGGTTTAATAGTATTCCTTTGGGGCTTTAAAATCATTATCTTGGGTTTATAATATTAATCTCTTAGGTCTATTAATATAAGGGTTCATATTCCTAGCGTATCATACTATTCCTAACGTTTATAATATTAATCTTAGGTTTTAATATAAATCACTTGGGTTTATAGTCATCATCAACCATAGTCCAATATCACATTATGGCAAAGTTTGTCTAGTATGAAATCAACCATGGTCTAATGTCACACTGTATCGCAGATTGGTTAAACTATGTTATTTTTAGGGTTTATAGTATTTATCTTAGGGTTTATATACCTTGCGTTTATAATCCCTCAATTTTTTGGTCCTGCTCCTTTGGGATCATTATCCCCATAGGTTTATATATCATTATGTTAGGTTTATTAATCTAAGCATTCATATTCCTAGAGTGTAATATTAATCATATGGTTTATAATATCAATTATTCCTTTTCTTTATGATGTGGCCCGTCCACGTGGCCCTACTCCAACTCACCTACCCATGGTACTTGCGGATTTGATATGTTGATTATATTTGATTTGCAATCGTTTTGGTTTGGTCTGAGTTTAATTGAGTCTGTACCTGCCTATCTACCTCCCGGTACTTCGCTCCTCCTCCAGCTTACACTTGTCCGCCTCGATTAAGTAACAACCCTAATCCTCCCATTCCTGCTTTTGTTGATTCATTTCGTGCTTTTTGTCATTTGGTATGGTGAACTCGCTGCTCTACAACCCGGTTTCGAGCTCGGCTCTGTCTTGGAGGAACCCATCGATACTTAGTCGTTTTTAATGGTTTTCTTGTCTAAGAACGTGGTTTTCCACCATGGCTCCGTCTGTACACTTGTTTCTTGTATGCGCTGGTAAGTGGTAACTCTGTCCGGGTTTCTGTTATTGGATTTTTCCTCTGGTTTCTCTGTCGACTTGTCCTCTGTCTGAGCTTGTTGGTTTGCTTGGTCACATGCTGTGTTTTTATGGTCGTTTCTCTGCCTGGACGGTTTCGTTGTGCTCAGGAGCAACGTATGCTCGATGGTCTGCTACAGCCGGTGACGGACATTTAACTCATCGACCTGGTAAGTTTAGTTCTCTGCTATATCTTCGTTTCCACTTCTGGAGTATTTGCTGACCCGTTTGGCCCCTCTGTGGTCAGGTGTGTTCTCGACGAACATGGAATCCGTTCACCTACAGGTATGGTAACTACCTTCTTGGTTAATCTTTGTTTCTTTACTTACTGCATTTCTCTTCTGGTGAAGTTATGGCGTCGTGTATGAGTCAGGGTTTTGTTTCTCCTCCAAACCCTAACACAGTTGCATGTTTGCTATTGCAGGTGACGGCTCTGTGGTCATTTGCAACAGGCTACGGCTTCACGCTCCCGGGTAGCTCTGTGCCTTCTATTTTGTTGCTTTTATGAGTTAGGTCCACCTGTAACATCGTGTGGTCTCATACCCTAGGAACCCTGTCGGCCTTCGGCCTTGTATGGCACTTCGTGTCTGTATTTGATTACTTTAGGATATGGTTTTATATGTTCTGTTTCACGCCGGTGTAATATATGGGTCTTGGGTATTCTTTGGTCACGCCTGTTTAATGGCGGAAAGGGTTCGACCCTTGTTATGAATTCGACTGTGAACTCTTTATTTGGTACAGGCCTGCAATTGTAATATATGTATATATTTGGAAATTTCAATTTCGTATTTACTTCTTGTGGGTTTGGTTTCTTACCCGGATTCGATCTGGGAACCTCAAGCTCTTCGCTTCACTCTTTGTTTACTTGCTGTCGTCTTGCATGCTCTTCACTTCACCTTCGGTTAGCTTTACTGTTGTTTTATCTGGTGTCACTGTACGCTCAGTTACTTGGAATACTCTCTGTAGTTCCACCTGCACTGTTACTTACTATGCAATGATTTACATGTATTTAGTTCTATATTAATGCCACTCGGTAACATTATTGTTTGTTACACTAGTTACACAGAATTTCTAATTCTCGGAAATATGAATTATACAGAACGTAGATGCTTTGTCTTTACATTCTTTTGTGCACAAGGAATTTCTAACTGAAGGATAAAAGAAAATAAGTCTCTGTCTTTTTCTTGTAATATTATTTGTCTCTTGTGTCGCTACCGAACCCTCTTTTTGTCTTCGGTTTTGTCATTTATACCATAGAGGTGATTTGGTTGATAACTGTAAGTAGTTACCCGTTTACAAACAGTTAGATAGTTAAGCTCTTCCAGTTTTCTGTTTGACAGTTATGAAACTGATTCTAGCTACTTTGTCACTGGTCTCACAAAGGTGACTGTGTACATTATTTGAAATAAACTAATCTATTTACTACAATTTACACTGGCAGCTACAATAAAGTAAACTAATTAAAATTACCCAACAGAAATTTAAATAAACTATAGTTGACTCTGATAGAGGAAATAAAATGAAATTAATAGAAACGGACAGTCTTGCTGTCCCTTGTCGATTTGTTTAACCTTCCCAGTCTTTTTCTGAAACTCTGTGTGTCCCGTCTCGGTCTTCACCCTGTCGACTAGATGCTCCTGCATCAGGCTGCCGGGGTAAAAGGGAGTTCTCATGGCTCTGTTCCATGAGTTCCTCCACCGAATAACCTGCCCTTCGAATCTGTGCTTCGTCGAGCCAGGAACTGTCCTCTAGGGGACGGTCCTTCCACTTGACAAGATAGCGCAGATACTCCTTTCTACGCGTCCGTTTAGCTACCTGTGTGCTGATAATTCCTTCAATTTCGTGAGTCTTAACCGACGGTAACTGTTTCTTCCAAAGATTCCTCTTGAACTGGGTGTCCCATTGTGGCTGTACCGTGTTTTTGTCTGCTACCTGGGCATGATACAGAAACAGATCTTCTATGTTGAATATGGGCGATATGCCTATATCAGGTGGCAGCTGAATTTCGTAGGCATTCGCTGAAAATTTGCGAAGGATTTTGCATGGGCCGATTTTTTTGAACTTTAGTTTGTTGTACGTTCCCTTAGGAAACCTTTCTCGATGCAAATGCGCAAGCACTTCGTCTCCAACCTCGAAATGTACCTCACGCCGCTTGATATCTGCATGTTGTTTATATTTCTGCATGCTGTCCTGCAATTTCATCTTAACTTTCTCCTGCAATTCACTCATTGCCTCGGCAAAATCTTCCCCGTCTGCACTCCTCCTTTCCAGCTGTCCTAAGTCCCACAACTCATGTACTCCCCGCAGATGCATACCATATAATATCTGGAATGGGCTTAAACCAGTGCTCCGATTAGGCGAATCGTTGTAAGCGAATTCGGCCTGGGCCAGAGCTCGATCCCACAATCGCGAGTTTTCTCCTGTCAAACTTCGCAATAAATTGCCCAAACTTCTGTTAACTACTTCCGTCTGTCCATCAGTCTGTGGGTGATACGCGGAGCTGAAATTTAACTGTGTGCCCAGCTTTTTCCATAGGGTGCGCCAGAAATGTCCTGTAAATTTCACATCCCTGTCTGAAACTATAGTCCTCGGTAAGCCATGTAATCGAACTACTTCTGTGAAGAAGAGGTGTGCCACATAGGTGGCGTCACTAGTCTTCCGGCACGGAATGAAATGAGCCATTTTGGAAAATCTATCCACC
>APFE031345294.1:0-52800 GCA_000404065.3 Pinus taeda | reverse complement strand
GAAGGTGTTCCCTTTTTGTCCTGCTAAAAATTAAAATATCATCCAGATAGACTATCACAAATTTTCCAATAAATTCCTTTAACATTTCGTTCATCAGTCTCATAAATGTACTTGGAGCGTTACTCAACCCAAACGGCATAACCAGCCCTTCGTTGGTCTTGAAGGCTGTCTTCCATTCGTCGCCTTCCCTAATCCTGATCTGATGATACCCACTTTTCAGATCGATTTTCGTAAAATACGCTGCTCCACTAAGGCAATCCATCATGTCATCCATCCTAGGCAAGGGAAAACTGTAACGGATGGTGATCTTGTTTATAGCCCGCGAATCTGTACACATTCGCCACTCGCCACCCTTCTTGGGCGCAAGGACTGTAGGTACTGCGCAGGGGCTTAAACTCTCTCTGATCAGTCCCTTGTCCAACAATTCCTGTACTTGTTTACGCACTTCTTCATTGTCTTTTGGACTCATTCTGTACGCTGCCTTATTTGGTAAACTCGCTCCTGGTATAAAATCGATATGATGGCTGATGCTCCTCATAGGGGGTAACTTATCAGGTAATTCCTCTGCTGCAATAACATGAAATTCTTCTAACAACTCCTGTACTTCCTTAGGCAATTCTGTCCTTTCTGTGCTCAGTAATACTGGCTTCATCCTCCTTACAACTGCAAAATTTACTTCAGTTTCATCAATCTGTTTGATGAACTGTTTTCCTCCCAATAACAACGCCTTTGTTCCGCTAGATTCTACTAAATCTTCCTCTTTGATGGGCACGAGTGTGTGTTTGACCACATCCTTCGTAAACTTGTAACAATTCGTCTTTCCATCGTGTGTCACTCTTCTGTCATACTGCCAAGGTCTCCCGAGCAGTATGTGGCACACGTCCATGGGCATAACATCGCAGACCACTGTATCGTGGTACTTTCCAATGCGAAACTCCACTTCACACTGCTCATCAACCAACAGCTGGTGGCCTTTCTGTAGCCACGACAACTTGTAAGGTGTGGGGTGTTTCAGCCGCTTTAACCCCAACTTCTCTACCATCTCAGTGGCAACTAAGTTATCCGTACTCGCGCTGTCTATAATTACTTTGCAGCACTTCCCATGAGATTTACAGACTGTCCGAAACAGTGACTTCCGCTGAGTCGGTTCAGACACTTCTTTGGTTGGCTTTAGCAGAATTTTATTCAGGAGTAATGCCTCTCTCGTTTCTGCTACATCTTCCACCTCTCGTGGCTGTGCTTCCGCTTCTTCCGGTTGAACCATATATGTTCCTCTCTGACCTGCCTGCTCCACTTCTAGGCACTCAAAGGATCGATGTCCCCATTTTTGACACCTGTAGCACTGGAAACCAGTTCCTCTTCCACGGCCATTCCCTCTCCCACGCTGATATGACCAACCTCCTCTAGTGCTATCTCCTTTGTCCGATGTCCCTGAAGTTTTTGAGCTGCTGCCTTCTTCACTGTTTGCAGCACTCTTTCCTCTTCCGTAGGACTGTCCTCGTCCTCTACCACTTCCTCTTCCCCTCCTGTTATTCTGCTTTCTGTTAATCTTCTCCTCAACCTTCACTGCACTCTGAAAGGCTTCCTCTATACTTCTGGGGGAAAGAATACTAATTTCATCTAGGATCTCCATCCTCAAACCGTTAACATACTGTGCTGTCTTTTCTAGAGTCTCATCCGTATAACCAGCACGTAGATTGACCCGGTAGAACTCTTCCGTGTATTCCTTGACAGTCATACCCTTCTGTCTCAAATTCTGCACTCTCCGACATAGTTCAACCTGGTAATCTTTTGGCAAAAACCTGCCCTTCAGTTTCGCTACCATCCTCGCCCAGCTTCGTATGGGTGTCTTATTCAATCTTTTTCTGTCTGCCTGGACATTATCCCACCACAAGAGGGCATGTCCCTTTAACTTGGTAGCGGCGAACTTAACTTTCTTATCCTCCTTAATCTCTTCATTCTCAAAGTATTTATCCAGTTCGCTGATCCAATCTAACAGAATATCAGCAGACAGACTACCATCATAATTTGAAATTTCTGTCTTTGGCTTGTTGTTGGCCAATAAGATTGAACACAACAGTCTTAGTTCTGGAGCTTCTTCATCTGAAGCCTCCGCAGCAGCTACTGTCTCTTCCTCACTCTCATCTCCCAACTCTGGGTCTCTTCGTCTACCCGCTTCTACTGCCTCCAAGCGAGCTGTAAGAACTCTAATCTGTTCTCTTAATCCTTCATCTCCTCCTCCTCCTCTTTGTGCACCTCTGCCACGGCCTCGTCTTGGCGCTTGTACTTCTGCCATCTTCCTTTAACTAACGAATAAAATAATAAAACTAAAAAAAAATTTCTCTGATACCAATTGGTGTGGCCCGTCCACGTGGCCCTACTCCAACTCACCTACCCACGGTACTTGTGGATTTGATATGTTGATTATATTTGATTTGCAATCGTTTTGGTTCGGTCTGAGTTTAATTGAGTCTGTACCTGCCTATCTACCTCCCGGTACTTCGCTCCTCCTCCAGCTTACACCTGTCCGCCTCGATTAAGTAACAACCCTAATCCTCCCGTTCCTGCTTTTGTTGATTCCTTTCGCGCTTTTTGTCATTTGGTATGGTGAACTCGCTGCTCTGCAACCCGGTTTCGAGCTCGGCTCTGTCTTGGAGGAACCCGTCGATACTTAGTCGTTTTTAATGGTTTTCTTGTCTGAGAACGTGGTTTTCCACCATGGCTCCGTCTGTACACTTGTTTCTTGTATGCGCTGGTAAGTGGTAACTCTGTCCGGGTTTCTGTTATTGGATTTTTCCTCTGGTTTCTCTGTCGACTTGTCCTCTGTCTGAGCTTGTTGGTTTGCTTGGTCACATGCTGTGTTTTTATGGTCGTTTCTCTGCCTGGACGGTTTCGTTGTGCTCAGGAGCAACGTATGCTCGATGGTCTGCTACAGCCGGTGACGGACATTCAACTCATCGACCTGGTAAGTTTAGTTCTCTACTATATCTTCGTTTCCACTTCTGGAGTATTTGCTGACCCGTTTAGCCCCTCTGTGGTCAGGTGTGTTCTCGGCGCACATGGAATCCGTTCACCTACAGGTATGGTAACTACCCTCTCGGTTAATCTTTGTTTCTTTACTTACTGCATTTCTCTTCTAGTGAAGTTATGGCGTCGTGTATGAGTCAGGGTTTTGTTTCTCCTCCAAACCCTAACACAGTTGCATGTTTGCTATTGCAGGTGACGGCTCTATGGTCATATGCAACAGGCTACGGTTTCACGCTCTCGGGTAGCTCTGTGCCTTCTGTTTTGTTGCTTTTATGAGTTAGGTCTGCCTGTAACTTCGTGTGGTCTCATACCCTAGGAACCCTGTCGGCCTTCGGCCTTGTATGGCACTTCGTGTCTATATTTGATTACTGTAGGATATGGTTTTATATGTTCTGTTTCACGCCGGTGTAATATATGGGTCTTGGGTATTCTTTGGTCACGCCTGTTTAATGGCGGAAAAGGTTCGACCCTTGTTATGAATTCGACTGTGAACTCTTTATTTGGTACAGGCCTGCAATTGTAATATATGTATATATTTGGAAATTTCAATTTCGTATTTACTTCTTGTGGGTTTGGTTTCTTACCCGGATTCGATCTAGGAACCTCAAGCTCTTCGCTTCACTCTTTGTTTACTTGCTGTCGTCTTGCATGCTCTTCACTTCACCTTCGGTTAGCTTTACTGTTGTTTTATCTGGCGTCACTGTACGCTCAGTTACTTGGAATACTCTCTGTAAGTCCACCTGCACTGTTACTTACTATGCAATGATTTACATGTATTTAGTTCTATATTAATGCCACTCGGTAACGTTATTGTTTGTTACACTAGTTACACAGAATTTCTAATTCTCGGAAATATGAATTATACAGAACGTAGATGCTTTGTCTTTACATTCTTTTGTGCACAAGGAATTTCTAACTGAAGGATAAAAGAAAATAAATCTCTGTCTTTTTCTTGTAATATTATTTCTCTCTTGCATAGCCGCCGAACCCTCTTTTTGTCTTCGGTTTTGTCATTTATACCGTAGAGGTGATTCGGTTGATAACTGTAAGTAGTTACCCGTTTACAAACAGTTACATAGTTAAGCTCTTCCAGTTTTCTGTTTGACAGTTATGAAACTGATTCTAGCTACTTTGTCACTGGTCCCACAAAGGTGACTGTGTACATTATATGAAATAAACTAATCTATTTACTACAATTTACACTGGCAGCTACAATAAATTAAACTAATTAAAATTACCCAACAGAAATTTAAATAAACTGTAGTTGACTCTGATAGAGGAAATAAAATGAAATTAAAAGAAACGGACAGTCTTGCTGTCCCTTGTCGATTTGTTTAACCTCCCCAGTCTTTTTCTGAAACTCTGTGTGTCCCGTCTCGGTCTTCACCCTGTCGACCAGAAGCTCCTGCATCACTTTATTAATATAAGGGTTCATATTCCTTGTGTATAATATTATAAATATGGGTTATAATATTTATCTTACTATTTAATATAAATAAATTGGATTAATAATCATGGTTAACTATGGTCAACCATTGTCCAATGTTTCATTGTGACAAATATTGTCTCAATATGAAAATCAACCATGGCTAACAGTGTTTATTTTAGGTTTTATAGTATTTTTCTTAGGTTTTATATACCTAGGGTTTATAATATTAATCCCTTGGGTTTAATATTATTCAATTGGATTTCTAATCCCTTGGGTTTTTAGTGTTAATCCCCATGATTTATTATTTCCTTGTGTTTATAACATCCATTCATTGGGTTTATTAATCTAATGATTCATATCCCTAGGGTGTAATATTATTCATAGGGTTTATAAATTAAATTCTTGTGTTTAGTATAAATCACTTCAGTTTATAGACATGGTAAACCATGGTCTAAATCACATTGTGACAAAGATTTTCTCAATATGAAAATCAGTTATGGTCCGATGTCATATTGTGACAAGTATTGTCTCAATATGAAAATCAATCATGCTCGACCATAGTCAAACATAGCATTGTGACAAATATTTTTTTGAATGTTATACCATTAATGCCTAGCATTGTTTTTCAACCACATATACTAATGTGCTTGGACATGTGTGGACGGAGAATTGTTAACTTTTTTGAAATCAATGTGCAGAATTAAATTTGCAGAGAATATGTCAGGTATATGCTTTCACTGAGTCCATGGTTGACGTTTATGCCACAAGGGAGTTTGATGTGTTTGATTAAAAAATATTTGAAAATTATTGAAGCAGCTGAGTAAGCGGAAGGGGGAGAGTCACTGCGTCTTCTTCCGCCAAATTATTGGTTTCTGGGTGTAATCCTCATATATTCTATGTTTTCTCTAGCACCTTTCCCATGGAGTTTAGAGTGGAAGATTTCTTGCCTCTATATCTCGCAAGTGTTTCAAATGCTAGAAACCCACAGATCACGAAGGCCCCTGCTATTGTTCGCCATGGGTAGACATTTACAGTAGTTTTATCTATTCCTCGTAAGATCACAGCATTGGAGATGAATCTTATGAGTGCGCCATTCACAACAGATTTGTATTGGTCTTGTTAAAAAAAATTATGCACTTTGATTGATAAAGCTAGAATAGAATCAGTTACGCGTTATGTCAAAAAATTATGTGTACGCATAATTAAATTCAAGGAATATTTTTATAAACCCTATAAAGAAAAATTCATTGCCTCAGTTTTTATGCTGAATAGGAAATATTGGTTTACGCAGAGCAGGAAAGAACTCAACGATAAACATTATGGGAAACAATATAACTTTAGAGAAAAGAATGGCTTCCACAGCCATATTCTCTTTATAAAAGATACCTATATATAAGAAACATATGTGTAACATAGTCCTTCGAAAATGAATGAAAATTTCAAGATGTTATCAACATTGAATGTATAAGAATTCGCTTGGTCGGAACGACTGAATTGTTTGTATAAATATAAAAAATGGCTCGTTAATGTTTCCCTAGACATAGAAGCCCTAACTTGCTTGGTGGTAATGACCAAAATGCTTGTATAAATACAAAAAAATGGATTGTTAATATTTCCCTAGGCATATAAACCCTAACGTAGGGCTACCGAAGAAAAGAAGGCATGTCTTAAGTTACAAGAATGAAATTATACATGAAATAAAAACCGGAAGCAGGTAAACCATTTAAGCATGAGGTCACTTATAAAACTATTTCAAGAAAACATGCATAATGGAAAAGGAACAACGACATAAATTTGAGAGAAAAGGAGAAATTGTTACGTTGATTAGTTGAATTTATCCTTTCCTGAATGATTCCCTAAATATCCCCTGAAATCCTAACAGTGTCCGAGCGCGTGAAAAAGAAGGGCAATCGGTCATGTGGAGAAATTGTAAAAATACAGTAAGAATATTGTCATCATATCTGTAAGGGAAATAAAAGGGACTAGTGTAGTAGAACGTGTAATGGTAATCTTACCTCTGTGAATAATTCCATTTAGCAGCACAATTAGAGATGAAAACGCGAGTTGTATATCCAAAGAAAACCTTGTGAAGTTTGGTTATGGTTTCAAAACCCTCACTGTATCAAAACCCTAGTTCCAAGCAGAGAGGGAGCATCGCTCTCGGTAACAACACAACGAAATGAAATCTTGGGAACTCCTAGAGGACTTACCCGAAAGAAAATCACTTGAATGAGAACCTTAGATTTCGAGAGAAGCAAATGTACGGCTTAGATCAAAAGTCACATTATTACACCTCCTCGAATTGCTAAACATCGTATCTGAGAAATGTTCACAAGATTTCGCAGAAAGGTATTGATAATAATGTATAAAGAGCGGACTCACGGGAATTTTCAATTTGCAAGTAGTTGGTTATGTTCTTGATGTTATAGTAGCAGCTATAAGGTTTGATCTTGGGTCTTCCCTAAATTAAGCTTAGCAGTTACCAATTCACCATGTAGTTAAAAAAAATATTAATGTATAAAGATATATCATTGTGAATAATCACAGATATTATTATCTTACCCTTAATAGTTTCCAATATAATCCCACTTATTAATATTCCATGCACATCTCAAACAACATTTTGTACACTACATAAGACCAGACCACGATATTTAAATCTTATCATGTAGAGTAATGTTGAGGAAGGATACCTTCCCTAAAAAATATTATGTAGGTCTAAATGCAAAAGGAAATGTTTCTTTTTATTTAATAAGATGGGCTGCATGGCAGCAAGTCCTTATTTTGAGTGGGGTAGAAAAAATGGAAACTCTATCGAAAAAGGCCAATTCTTTGAAATTATAATTTATTCTTTGAAATTATAATTTAAGTTCAGAAATTATGCACTTTGATTGATAAAGCTATAATAGAATCAGTTACGTGTTACGAGAAAAAAAAGAATGTATGTACACATAATTAAATTCAAGGAATATTTTTATAAACCCTAAAAACAAAAATTCACTCCATCGATTTTTACGCTGAATAGGCAATACTGGTTTACGCAGAGCAGGACAGAACTCAAAGGGAAACAATATAACTTCAGAAAAAAGAATGACTTCCACATCCATATTCTCTTTAGAAAATATACCTATATATAAGAAACTTATGTGTAACATAGTCCTTCGAAGATGAACGAAAATGTCAAGATTATATCAACGTTTAATGTATAAGAGTTGGCTTGGTCGGAACGACTGAATTGTTTGTATAAATATAAAAAATGGCTCGTTAATGTTTCCCTAGAGATATAAGGCCTAACTCGCCCGGTCGTAATGACCAAATTGTCTGTATAAATACAAAAAAATGGATTGTTAATGTTTGCCTAGACATATAAACCCTAAAGGTAGGGCTACCGAAGAAAAGAAGGCATGTCTTAGGTATCACCTAGCACCTATGAATGACCCAGAATGAGACGCCCCCTACCAAGACTTAACGAGTCAGTTTACGTGGCCAAGAAAACCTGGAAAGATACAAGTAATAACAACCAGTCAAAAGCAATTAGAGAATGTGAATTTAAGAACCTAGTCTGTGATTGTGTTCAACAAAAATGCTTACATACACACCTGCCATGAGGGGAACGATGTAGATAAGCTGTATTTGGTGGCCTATGCCTGCCCAACAAACAAAAAAAAGATGAATGAAGTTACAATTGTTATTTTTGTTGATTATTTTTGAGTTGTAATCCTTCCCATTCATTTGTAGCTAGCATATTTGATCGGAAAAATTAAAGAGTTTTTATCTTTCTTTAAAATGTAAGGTTATTTTTATTCCTTATTAGCCTAAGATTTTGCTATTTTTGAATATAATTAGAATTAATTAATTAATTAATAAAATATGTATTTTCGAAAGAAAATAATGGGGTTAATATTAATTCTCATTTTAGTCATTTTTTATATAAAAAAATTTAATAAATTTAAGCTAACCTATTTAAAAAAAAAAAAAAAAAAAAAAAAATTGATATATTTATCTAATATTTTATAGGAATTATTATAATATTAAATAAAATACTACTATGTATTGAAAAGATAATATATATATTTTATATATTTGTATATATATAAGATGTATATTTCATATTTTAGATAAATAAATGGGTTTATTTAGTTAACTAACCATTGGTCTATTTATTTATTTTTTACCAAGTTTAAAGAATAATATATAATAAATTTAATAACTTAGCATCAAATAGGTATTAAGTATTTGAAAATTTTTAGAATATATATATAGATTTATATATATATATATATAATAAAAAAAATATATATTAGAATTTATATATATATTATATATTATATATATATAATGAATATTTATTTAAATAAAATATATATATAATAATATAATGGATTAATAATATAAGTAAATAAATGAATTAATTTTAATAAATTAACCTTGGATCTGTTTTATTTTTTACCTGGTTAACCTAGCTCCATTATTATAATAGTAATTTAATATTAATCAGTTAAAGGAGGTTTGACTCGGGTCCTAAGTGGAAAAGTAGCCGTTAGACTTTTTAGCCACTTGAGTCTCTGCTTAGACTATTTAACACACTGAACTGGATCTGTATCTTCAACTTGTCCTGACGATGAACCACACTAGTTGGTTCGAAACGCGTCGACAAATGAGTAATTATGTGATTTTGCCGAAAATTCTCTAAACAAGAATGAACTTATACATGAATTAATAACATGGAGAAATTGTAAAAATACAATAAGAATATTGTCATTATATCTGTAAGGGAAATAAAAGGCACAAGTGTAGTAGAATGTGTAATGGTAATCTTACCTCTGTGAATAATTCCATTTAGCAGCTCAATTAGAAATGAAAACGTGAGTTGTATATCCAAAGAAAACCTTGTGGAGTTTGGTTATGGTTTTAAAACCCTGACTTTGTCAAAACCCTAGTTCCAAGCATAGAGGGAGCATTCTCGATAAGAACACAACGAAATGAAATCTTGGGAACTCCTAGAGGACTTACCCTAAAGAAAATCACTTTAATGAGAACCTTAGATTTCGATTGAGACAAATATAAGGCTCATATCAAAAGTCACATTATTACACCTCCTCGAATTGCTAAACATCGTATCCGACAAAATGTCCAGAAGATTCCGCACAAAGGTATTGATAATAATGCATAAAGACAAATAATTGTACATAGTCAGCGATATTATTCTCTTCGCCTTGGTAGTTCCCAATATGGTCCCACTTATTAATATTCCATGTATATATCAAACAACATTTTGTACACGACATAAAATCAGACAACGATGTTTAAATATTATCATGTAGAGTAATGTTGAGGAAGGATGCCTTCCATAAAAAACATTATGTAGTTCTAAGAGCAAAAGAAAATGTTTCTTTTTATTTAATAAGATGGGATGCATGGAAGCAAGTCCTTGCTTTGAGTGGGGTTGGGTCAAATGCTTATAATAGTGCGTTAGCTTCATAATATGGTCACCATGGTTTTATCTTTTGATTCCTAATATAGAATTTATTACTTTGTAGTATATATGTTTTAAGATTAGTTGACGGTGTTGGACCCACCAACATCTCATGGAATCTCCCTGGTAAGATGTCCCAACTAGATCTCAGATCATTTGGTGTAGGAGTCCAAGTAGTGGGTTGTATGTTATCACCTTGATTGCGGTTGCGCGCAAAGGTAAGTAGGATGTCCTTGTTGGTAGCAAGGGTGTGACATGCGCATCAAGCCAATGAAGGTACATGAATGGTTCTAAAACACAGAAGGTGGAATTAGTACACCCCTCCGAAACCTGTGTAAACATGTAGATTGGAAGGGAACACACAAGCAAAGATGCATCACAAACTAGAAGGAAGATGAACCAAGAATCCAAAGTGATGGTTAAACCAACAACACATCTCAGTAAGATTCATACATACATATACAGAAAGAGTCTATACATAAATGCGTAAGCAAACAAATACATATATTATCAGAGTAACCGAAAGAACTGAAATACAATAACAACGTATGCATGAAACGTGTTGGCTCTGTTATAGTAAGAAGTGAAAGTTCCAATCATACAATACGACCATGACCAACCACTAATCCTGATAACTGAATGTTACAGTCACTGCTATCTACTCCTCCAAAGAGATGTACTAGTTCTACACTGTGAAGAAGGCAAGCCTCAATACAATTCTCTCCTAGATTTCTCTAAGATGCTCCTATTGGAAGCTTGGCTGACCAAAATCATTTACAATGAGTTATGAGTTTCTATAAATAAAAAATTGTGCGGTGACCCTTCACATTCCCCTTTGTGACTCTTCACCTACTCTCATGACTCTTCATCTACTGCACGACTGTTAACTTCAACTATCGACATTGGACTTTCACTTTACAAGGTGTTACATATAATCTGCACATGTACCCATGTGAGACAACATAGTCTTGAGAAAGTCATGAAAGCTATCACTAACACTTAGACAATTGTAGTAAGTTCAACTCCTTGACATCCTTGTGGTGATCGATGGTAGCAAGCTGATTCCAAGCTTGGTTGTTCATCATGGTGTCTCTGAGCTGAATGGTGACATCCTACTAAAACTGAACTCTTGACTCGTCTACATCTGGGTACACCAATAGGGATCCTCTGTCCAGCTCATCTCATAACATGTGCATCATCGTCTTGAGTGTAGCTAGACCAACAAAATACTGATGCATGGTGTCTGTGTTGATCTCCAAGTGTGTGTTGGTGACTATGCACATTAACCTATCGACATATATGTTCAGCGTCGATCATACTTGATTCTTGTCTTTGCCTAGGTGAGTGTGCCAATGGGTGGGATCACATGCACACACATAATGACATCCATGCTCCTAAACAATCTGACATGCAATCAATGACACTTCTCACCCTCTCTTCTCCGTATCAGCTACTGGTCTAGGTCTATAACCTTTATGGGGGTAGTTTGATCAGTCTTTGTAGGTTGCGCCTCTTACTGTACTTATTCTTATTGCAACTCCTTCTCTTCTCTGTTCAACTCCTGTTCTTACTTTACTTTCTACTTCAACACCTACAATTCCTTTTTCGTTTCGCCCTCTCTGCCTTCACATGATCATCTTGTCACGCTATCACCTCATAGTCTCAATCTCCAAAACTGTTTTCCTCACAAGTGGATCTGCTTGAACTTTCAACTTTGCTTCGCCTCTGTGTTGTCAACAACCATCCTCTTGCATTTTCCACATGTAGGTCTACTACCTTCTACTACTGTTGATGGTGCTACTTGCTGTGATGTTGCTGCCATTTCATCTTGATATCCTTGTCCATGAACAACTTGATGTCTTCATAGATAGGAAATTTTATAGACACTAGATCGACTGCATCCCCAGTTGTACTCTCAATGGTGTCTTTGACTGTACTCTCCTGGAAGCCATTGTACCCACGTTGTTGAGAGGCAAATGAACACCTATGATAGCTGGAGACAGAAGAAAACTCATGGTAAGAAATATGTCAGTTGAAAACCAAAACAGACTGGGGGACTGACATGTAACATACCTGTGTGGTTGTCTGTGAAAGTTGCGCAATTTTCACTCGGAGGCTGACTACCAAAACTATGCAAGGCATAGTCCAGGTTATCAGGAGGCTGACTAATTGTTAGAACTCTACAATGCAAAATCCATCCTGGCCTGTTGAGGACTGAAACTACGCAACGAACAATTTCGGTCAGAATGACATGCAAACCAGCAAACTACACTGCATAGTTTTTGGGGCTAGCAAGGCACTATCTCCTAGAATTATGCAATGTAAGCATAGAGGTTAGTGTTGGGCCAGAATTGTGCAATTTCTATAGGGAAGGAAGAGCCTTCACTCCCAGAAATGCATAATGCTAGACGAGCAAGGAAAGGTCCAGGCCAAGGCGGCCCAGACCCACAAATGGGAAACTCAAAGCATGAGAATTTCGAATGCATGGTGAGACTGAGTGTCAACAAGAGTGAATGGTCATGCATGCAAATATTAAGTGTAGGATTTAGAAAATGGGAAAGAATGCATGTGTGTTAAGTGAGTCGCTGTAACGACGACTGTCGGTGCAAAAACAATGTCATGCATGAGACAAAAGTGAGATGCAAACGAAAATTGGAACAATGCTTCTATAAGCTAACATACATCAAAATTACAACATGTGCTCATTGAAATCAATCGGGCAACAATTACAAAAATCGAAACACAAAAAGCAACAGAAATGCAGCGCAAGACATGAGAAGCAGACTTACCCTAAAACAATGAAGCTAAAAGTGTCGAAGACTCCTATATGCAATGTGAGATGTCAGAATTGCAATATCAATGTGAAGAATGAGCTCTGCGACATTTGGTTCATAAGTTTTGATAAGATCGAGATTATGATGTGCATGTTGCAAATCTAGGAAAAAGCGACACTTGGAGAGTGGTTTCCAGAATGATATTTGCATCTAACCTCCAACTACTAAAAATAGATCCCTACATCTAGGGATGCCTTTTGCATGTTGCTTTTTTCTATTTAAGAGAAAGTAGTCCATGCATGCAAATGAGGTTTTCTCAGTCCTACAGGGAACTGGTCAACATGAAGGCACATGCAACAACCTACAAGACTAGGAGAGGGATTTGCGTAGTTTCTGAGCTGAGTTGGGTTGGCTTTCCCAGAGGGATTACGTAATTTTTGGGGCAAAAGGTGACTGCTTAGTAGAATTGCGCAATTTCTAGGCTAAGCTGCAGTGCTCAGTCATATTGTCCAGGTTTCTTAAGGAATCCTGTCTAACTATTCTGCGAAATTTTGGAGCTTAGCAGGCTGCCCAACGGATTTGTGAAATTTCTAGAGGGAAAGTTGGTTCCCCTCCAGAATTGCGCAATTTACTGAGGGAGCTGCTAAGCCAGCACTTAGCTTAAGTCCGAAATGGAATCCTAGGAAGGGAGTGAAACAAAAGGACATGCACGGGTTGGCAAGCCACTAAAAAACACATGAAGCCTATGTACTTCATAGTGCAAGACATGCTGCTAAGGATGGTTGGTAGCGAGGCTCCAAAATGAAGCTAAGGCAAAATTTTGGAGTGTGTTTGTAGCCTCTACAACACTTGGTAACACACTGGTAGAACTCCATCTCTCCTAATGGATCTTGTTCATGAAAAGCAAGTCTAACACCTTGGAAAGTATTGTTCCCTTCTCTTTTTGTCTTTGTGTCCACACTTTCTTATTTATAAGATGTAGCATATGCTGATCACTTGGTTAGTCAATGCACATTCCAAGCCATGGCAATACAGTTTTTTTTATTAGGATAACGGGTATATTTTTGCACAAGCTATATGGTTGTCATAGTTTTAGTTTCATATCTGGTGTTGCTCTGCTACTAGTAGGCCTAGACAGTACCGCGATGGAGTCACACATGAACACAAGCATCTCTCCGTTACTAGTGAGCCTAGTTAGTACCTCGGTGGATTTACTTCCATCACCTCTCTATGCAAGAAGCCTTTCTCTTCTTTCGCCTTATTCATTTTTCATTTTTTCGAAATTTTCACATTTTCATTTTTTTCATTTTCATTTGCATAATTGTGCATAACACTTATTCATTTCAGAGGAAGAAGAGGGATGCTGACTAATTAAGAGCAAAAGAGGTTTTTCCTTCAGAGAAGTAGTTTTTATATACCTTTGTCATGCTTATTAAGGTTTACTCCCTCACCTTACTCTACTTGACTGAGCTGACAAGGATTAACACAAAAACAAATGACTAGATTAGGTCATACTAGTTAGCGTGCAAGCATTTGGTTTTCACCAAGCTTTACATTGAAAAAAAGGTATTTTCCATTTATGTATCATAGACTGAAGAGAACAAGTTCTTCATATAGAGCCAGGATGACAGATAACCAAGCATTGGTAACTGCACAAGTCCTCTTGTACTTTACCTAATTTGTTTCAAGAGTCGCACACGGTTTCATTTGAAACTATCCTATGAATGTAAATGAACAAGAAAACAAGAAAAAAAAGAAAAAGAAGAAGTAATTGCGTAAGCTAAGCGAGTAAGAAAACAAGTAGGAAAGCAAACAAACATACAAAAGTACAAAGCAAACATGCATGCAAGCAAACAAACCAGAAGCAAACACTACTCCTAAACGAACAGTGCATGGGTCTGCTTATGTAAAGTGATACTTCCAATGCAGCTATTAGCGCATTGGTTTACCCATGTTGGTGAAGGCATGGTTTAAAAATAGTACATTTGTGTGAACTGGAAAACATGAAATATATAACACTGAAGCTAAAAACACTTAGGGTTTAAGTGCATCCATAGAAAAGAAGTGAGAGAAAGCGCATGACATGCACTATGTGGACTTTCCATGGTATTGTGCTATACTGCATGCATATGTTAATTGTACACATTCTCTTGACTGTGACATGCAAGACAATGTGATAAAGGTAGAGAACTTATGTTACACAAGTGTGCTTTTTGTATAGTATTCCTCCAACACGTGAGAGATGGGAGCATGTAGTTCGAGTGGAGGAAGCGAAATCAGCGTCAGAGATTGATCTTCAATGCATATGGATGAGTGATGAATAGCCTTGGGTGTTTAAACAATTTCCTTATCAGAAGTGAAAAAAACCTCACAACAACGAGGGCATGACATAGCAATCAACTCAGGCTCAAGCATCTCAACAGTGTGGGCGGTTTCGACTTCATCAACTGATAGATCATCGTAAACTAGTGTCTTAGACAAATTAACAATGATTGAATCAACATCATCATTAGATGAAGAAGTAGGGAGATCACAACAACCAAGATCCTAAAATTCAAGATGTTTTTCGGCATCGTCATGATTTGATCAATCACACAGAGGTGGAGATGAGAAGGAAGAATGTTCACCCTCTTCATTTCTGGAAAAATAAGATGAAAAATCAAGTTGATTTTCAATGAATGATTTGTCATCTCTGTTGTCAGATGATGGACTGACATCGGTGTGTTCTACGAAATATCAACAATGGGTGCACCCATAGATAGGGATACACATGCAAAATCAAGGATGGAAGGATCACTAAATATGTAAGTGAAAAATAGAGGAGGCGTAGATAGAAGGGACTCATCCTTTTCTGCGGGTTGATGTTCAATCTCCCAGCCATACTCTTCATGAATGAAAATGCAGGTCAGTTGTGCAACACCAACTTCATCAATAGCTTGATCCTCGTTCACAAAAGGTGTAGAGTTTGGACTGGAAGAACATAAGACAGTGCAATCTAGATTATCAACAGAACAAGAAGATGGAGGTTGAGGTAAGTGTTGTTGGGTTATCCCCGCACATACCCACAATATGCATAACAATGCATAAACACAACTGTCCCAACAAATTAACTCACAAAGGAGTCAAATCTTCATAATATCAATGGTTAAGGTTGTACATAATAGTTCCTTTATCGGAACTCAATCACCCCGCCAAAACCTCCTATCGAGACTTCAACTAGTCCTCAAGCATTCGTTTATGACTTTAGTTTAAAGCCTTCTATTAACCTTCCCTATAGGAACTTGAAACCACCTCACAGCCTCTATAAACCCTTAATCACATATATATAACTTTTGCTCCTTAAACCTTGGTTAATATATATCTTTATCACATAAACGCTTTATCAGTGCTTTTTCTTATAAAACCCATTAACAGAGAAAATTTCTTGCAAACATACCTTATTTCTATCTTTCGTACAACTTCGACACAGATTCCGAGGTTTTACCTCTATCGCAATCAGTTATCGGCTCTTCATGGGTCACATATGCCTCATTAGGCCCTTTACTCCGATACGCGATATCAGAACACACACAACACCACACACAGATATATTATATATATTTATATATAATATATATTTATATATATATATATATATATATATAATATATATATAGTATATATATATATATATATATATTATATATAATATAGATATATGGGATCTCATTAAAACTCCACTCTGAAACCCTTTATTCAGATTTCAAATCCCATGCATTCACTCATAATAAATCGTTAGACCTGCCTTCTTCCTCTGCACTCTTTGAACTCTACTTCCCCGACCGTCGACTAGCACTTTATCGCTATCGGTGCATCAGCATTCCCATTGATCACCAACTATAACTCCTCTGATTGTGATTTAGCGATCCAATTGCGACTCACAATCTAATTCATCATCCGATGGTTGAGATTTATTCGCGTGATCTCATTTCGCTAACCCTCTAGGCCAGATCCTTTTACTTCAAAGTGTCGATCTTACAGACCTGATATGGTAAAACCTCGCCTATAAATGCTTCAAATTTGGAACTCGTTTCAGACTAAGTTTTCACTCTTTTTTTTGTGTAAAGCGAGTTTTCCACTTGTGGCCCAAAATTACATGATTAACTCCACCAATGTGATATTATCTTTGCTCTTTAGCAACGTCATCTGGATCGTTGATCCTCGAGATGTAAAGGTTGTTAAGCATCAAACTTCACTTCTTTGTTCTTCCTTTTTCACTTAGTTTTTGTGCTAGAATTTAGTTCTTCTGTGGTTTGCTCCTCTTCATCCTTCTTGTTGTTTTATTGCACGAATCCTCCTAAGCTTTACTCCTTTGTGAATCTCACTTCACTTCCACCTCAGAGCTTCACTCTTTTCCCCAATTTGATTCAAGGATCCTTTTACGATTCCTCTAAATCAACTCTGTTCCTCTACGTCCTTCATAATCCTACCTGCAACCTGGTGCAGAGCCTATGAATTCACAACTAATTCATACATGAAATACTTCTTCAACATACTGACAGGTCATGAAATAAACTCTGTATATATATATGTAAAAACAAAGATTACATTTGAGACTTCTCTTTCTCACACAGGCCTGATTTTCAACTATCAGTGGCCTCTCCTCTTTTGAGTCTACCCGTAGCCTTAGATATATATAGCATTGGTTTTGTTGAACTAATTCTGGGGTAAATCCTAAACTGACTCCTAAATCCTCTATATTGACTCCTAAATCCTCTGTCCACTTCTACTTCCATCAATTCCTAAAGTCTCTCTCTCATCCCTTAAATCATGAACTGCTTTAAGAGTTTTGATTAACTTTGGGCTCTTGCCATTTATTCCCACTCATGTTCTCATTTATTTGAGAGCACTTACAATTCCTTCCATGATCTAATTAATTCCTATTCTATGCTTAAAAGCCTAATATTACATTAATTTATCACTTAGGAATCTAACTTCCTAAAAATACATGACCCCCCTATGTCTACTTAATTACAATGATTTTCTCTTGGGTAAATGCTCCTATGTCAGAATCCCAAAGTAGAAAGTATTCATGATCTCTTGGTCATGTGTCTTCTCATCCTAGTCTTCCTTGATCCCACACTTTGTTCTGTAACTGTCCACATGCTTTGTTCCCTTGTTGTTGTTGTACTTCTGTTGTTTTTTGCACCATTTTCTTCTTCTTGTCAATCAAATTCAATTTCTAATTGATCTTGATTCCTGTTGCTGCCATTTTCCTCCATTTGAATTGCTTCATCATCAATTGCCACATTTCTTCAATCTCTGTTTCCAGTACATCTTTGCACTAGTCCATATTCTTCTTCATACTTCTGCCTCCTTCCCTTTGTTTAAGGTTATTGATGTTGTCCACTAATTCTTTAAACTGTTGCTGGTTACTTTCTATTTGTGGTTGATGGTTTACATTTTCTTCTTCTTTTGCATTTGCTTTGACTATTGCCTTCCTCGCTATGACTTCTATGTTGACTTTTTCTTTGCTTGCTTCAACCTTTGCCTTGGTTGCTTTTTTCACTACTTCCATATCATCCTTACCTTCTTTCATGATTGAATCATGATTGTTCAACACTTTCTCCAACAAATTAACTTCTCTATTACATGGATTGAGTTCTTCCATACAATTCTCTTCTTTCATCTTTATTTCGTTGGTCACTTATGCCAATTCTCCTCCAGCAATTGCAACAAAGGCTGCACTCACAAAACACTTGTTAAAATAAGAAACATAATTATATTGTGCCTTATCTTCCTTTCGAAACAATTCAGCTTGCTACAATGTTTCTTCCTCCTTTGTCAGCACATCAATATGCTAGTTTGAATTCTCAACGGAATTCCTGAGACTATTGATTAGTCTCTCTTCCACACCATCTGTCCCAATGATTCTTTCCTGCCCTTGTCCACTGTACTGAACTCCTTCCTTTGTAGTGTCAGTCTGCTGAACTCTCATATCCATATCCTTTCTCTTGTGACTGTCATTGATGAAAATTATTTTTTTTTCCTTATTTAGCAACCTCTCTTGAACATCTATCCTTTGTTTTTCCAACTCCCTTCATTGAAAATCTAATTTTCTATATAACTCAACAATTTTAAATGGAGTAGATTTTGGAAATTTCACACAGTTTCCCATACCTTCCTTTGTTATGGATAGATCATCACATGTCATTTCTCCCTCTACTAAGTCATTTTCATAGGCTTCTTCTTCCTTAACGTCTTTTAGTAGATGTCCTTGTTCTTCAATACATTTTGCCTTGTTGTCCATCTGTAACTCTTCTCCCAAAGTTATTCTTGTCTCATCATCTTCATTAACATTCTCCTACATTTGTTTTTCATCAATAACATTAATCAAACTCATTTGATTACCTTTCTGAGACAATATTTCTTCATTCTTCATCAGAATAAGATCCTGATTCGTCATCTCCATGACAACTTCTTTAGACTCCTCCATAGACTTTTCCTTCTGTATGCAATCAAATTCATCTTCTTTTGAGAAGTTTTATTTGTCACCTTTTGCTTCTAGATCTTCATCTCCACTAAATATATCTTCAAAAGGTTGCTTTTCTCCTGCAATATCTGCCATCATACACAAACTATCAGTTTTAAAAATATAAGACTTTGTAGTATCACTTGATGGTTTAGCCATAATATCTCCTTGATGTTCTAAATCCTTCATATGATTCTCGTCTTCCAACTACATTTGAGACCTATTTATCTCATCTTCTTCCAAAACAGAATTTAGATTATGCTGGTCTTCTTCCTCCTTTATGACAATATCAGCTAATTGTCCTTCTTTGCATGTTTCACCTACATACATACACAAATTGTCAGATTTAAAACCATGTGACCCTTTGGCCTAACTTGAAGCTCCAATATTCAAGTCTTCATCTTCACTCTCTCTCAGAATTTCTCCTTGTTCTAGTTCACAAATGGATTCTTCCATTCCTAACTCAACTTCCTTGAGTTTTTCCATCAGCCACTTCACTTGCATTTGTTGTAGCCATCTCTGTATTTCTTACCATTTTACTGGCTTCTTCCTCAAGACCAAACCTATTCTCTAGATTTCCTCAAGCATTCTCCTTAATGCATCAAGTTGTTTCATTAACTTTGCAATCTTCTGGTCAATTTACTCTTGACCCATCTTTTTGCCATCTGCCTTCCCACCCTCTTTCTTCATCTTTCTTCTACTGTGGCTTCTCTCTGAACCTCTACTCTGACTATCAGTAGTCATCTTCTTCTCTTCTTTCTTCATGAGCTTCTCACTTATCTGTAACAAGCCTTTACTATACCTAGTCCTCTTGGCTACAATCTTACCTCACTAAGCTCTCGTCACTCAGTCTTTTGGTAAGCACGATCCTCTATCTAGAACCTACTCTCGAGTAACACCTTTGCTGCTTCTAGGCTTCCGCAATTTCTCATTCTCTCTTGAGAACTCTTCAGCTATCCTTTCTGTCCAATCTCCTATTGCATTCTTAGGTTCACTGACACTTTTCCTTCAGAGTATTCTCCTTACTCTGTCTTCAAGAACTCATTTGGTTCTCGTCTCATAGCTTCTCTTGCCATCACCTGTGCATTAGTATAAAAACACACATTCTCAATTTAACACAGAACATAACATATTACCTCTCCTTTAAGATTTCAACATGATCTTGTTCCACCCATTCTTCTACACTTTGAATGGATTGCCCTCTATTTTGTCTCCAAGTCCTCTTTCCTTGAGAACTTGCATTAAGTAATATTTCTTTTTCTTTCCTCTATTATGTTTATTCCAAGCCTGTGCTAGAACTACTACAATCTCCTACTGTAGTCTCTATCATTCATCCATTTAACTTATGCACATTACCTTCTTCTACGTGCAAACTTCCTTTTGTAGAAATCTTTCCACATTTTCATTTAAATTATGCTTTGATACCACTGATGGTGTCGCGTTATCCCCACACATACTGATAGTATGCATAACAATGCATAAACACAATTGTCCCAGGAAAATGGCTCACAAAGGAGTCAAATCTTCATAATATCAATGGTTAAGGCCATACATAATAGTTCCTTTATCGGAACTCAATCACCCCACCAAAACCTCCTATCAAGACTTAAACTAGTCCTCAAGCTTTCGTTTATGACTTTGGTTTAAAGCCTTCTGTTAACCTTCAATATCAGAACTTGAAACCACCTCACAACCTTTATACCTTGTTAATATATATGTTTATCGCATAAATTCTTTATCGGTGTTTTTTCTTATAAAACGCATTAACAAAGAAAAATTCCAACAAACATACCTTCTTTCCACCTTCCCTACCGCTTCGGCACAGATTTTGAGGTTGTACCTCTATCACAATCGACTATCGGCTCTTAATAGGTCACATAAGCCTCAACACCGCTTTATTCCCAATACGCGACTATCGGAATGAGCATATATATATATAATTATAATATATATATATATATATATATCTGGGATTTCATTAAAACTTTGCTCTGAAACCCTTTATTTAGATTTCAAATCCCATGCACCTGCATATAATAAATCATTGGATCTGCCTTCTTCCTCCGCGATCTCTGAACTCTACTTCCCCAATCGCCAACTAGCACTTTATCGCTATCGGCACATTGGCATTCCCATTGACCACCAGCCCTAACTCCTCCTATTGTGATTTAGCAATACACTCGTAACCACTGATCTAATTCATGATCTAATGGTTGATATTTATTCCCGTGATCACATTTCGCTGACCCTCCAGGCCAGATCCTTTCACTTCAAAGCGCCGATCTTACTGTCCTGATATGGTATAAAACCTCACCTATAAATGCTTCAAATCAGGAACTCGTTTCCGACTATGTTTTCACTCATTTTTTTGTGTAAATATAATTTTCCACTTGTGGCTCGAAATTACATGATTAACTCCATCGATGCGATATTTTTTCTACTCTTTAGTGACATCATCTGGACTGTTGATCTTGGATATCTAACAGTTGCTGAGCGTCGAACTTTATTTCTCTGATCTTCCTTTTTCACTTAGTTTTTGCGCTAGACTTCAATTCTTTTCTGGTTTTCTCCTCTTTGACCTTCTTGCTATTTTATTGCACAAATCCACCTGAGCTTTACTCCCTTGTGAATCTCACTTCACTTCCACCTCAGAGCTTCACTCTTTTCACCAATTTGATTCAAGGATCCTTTTATGATTCCTTTGAATCAACTCCATTCCAATGCATCCTTCAGAATTCTGCGTGCAACCTGTTGCAGAGCCTATGAATTCACAAGTAATTCATACATGAAATACTTCTTCGGCATACTGACATAGTTAGGAAATAAACTCTGTATATATGTAAAAACAAAGATTACATTTGAGACTTCTCTCTCTCGCACAGGCCTGATTGTTAACTATCAGTGGCCTCTCCTCTTTTGAGTCTACCTGTAGGCTTACATATATCAAGCATTGGTTCTGTTGTACTAATTCTGGGGTAAATCCTAAACTGACTCCTAAATCCTCTATACTAACTCCTAAATCCTCTTTCCACTTCTACTTCGATCAATTCCTAAAGTCTCTCTCTCATCCCTCAAATCATGGACTTCTTTAAGGGTCCTGATTAACTTTAGACTCTTGTCATTTATTCCCACTCATGTTCTCATTTATTTGAGAGCACTTACAATTCCTTCCATTATCTAACTAATTCCTATTCTATGTTCAAAAGCCTAATATTACATTAATTTATCACTTAGGAATCTAACTTCCTAAAAATACATGACCCCACTATGTCTACTTAATTACAATGATTTTCTCTTGGGTGAATGCTCTTGCATCAATAAGACATGCATGTGACAACCCATGGGCTCACATCACTCTGTGGTGGTGGAGTCTTTTTCATCAGAAGATGATGGACAATCACCTGTGACATCGTCCGGTTCCATCTTTGATTGCACAACTCCATCAGCGAAGTATGCTAAGAGGGGCTTGAGCTTGAAATTGTTTTAGGATTAATAGATTTAGTAAGGCACTATTCAAATCTGACAATGAGATACTGGAATTTCATCTAACTTTGGGGAGCTTGAAACTGCAACACGCAGAAGCAATCCCAAAAATCCATATGTGATTCTTGCGGGGTGTTTGGTTGTTTTAATAGTTTTTTGTCAAGAGCTTCTGGACCAAAATTATGGATAGTAGATTCAATGAGATCATAGAACTGCTCAAATGAGTGCATGATGTTAGGTGGCAGAATCCAGGACCATTGTAGTGGGGATTCGCAAAGTGTGTATGCGAGCAGCACGTTAGCCACTTGTTCATAAAACTTGTCTGCAAGGAATGAATAAAAGTGTTCTAAGTACATATACCAACCTCCTTCTCCTTCACCATCACACATGAAGTCAGACAAGAGATCACAAAACTCCCTCATGATGTCGAGAGGTTTGACATACGAAAAACATCGCGGAGGAATGAGTTTGATAGTATCCATAACGAATGTGGGAAGATTCAAAATAGGATGTAAGGGCTCATCTTGTCATCTAGCCCTCCTTTTAGTGCCAAAATGTTGACGGTGTTGGACCTGCCAACATGTCAAGGGATCTCCCTGTAAGAAGTCCCAACTAGACCTCATATCATTTGGTGTAGGAGTCCCAAAAGTGCGTCGTACGATATCGCCTTGACCGCGGTTGCATGCAGATGTAAGTAGGATGTCCTTGTTGGTAGCAAGGCTGCGACATGCACAATAAACCAAGGAAGCTACATGAATGGTTCTAACAGATGGAAGGTGGAATGAGTCTGGCCCTTGGAAACCTGTGTAAACACACAGCTTGGAAGGGAACACACAAGTAAATATGCATCACAAACTAGAAGGATGGTGAACCAACAGTCCAAATTGATGGTTAAACCAACAACACAGCTTAGTAATATTCATACATACATATATAGAAAGAGTCTATACATAAATGTGTAACCAAAGAGATACATATATTATTGCAATAACCAAGAGAACTGAAATACAATAACAACGTATGCATGAAATGTGTTGGATCTGTTATATTAACAAGTGAAAGTTTCAATCATATAGTACAACTATGACCAACCACTAGTCCCGATAATGGAATGATACAGTCACTGTCGCCTACTGCTCCAAAGAGATGTAGTAGCTCTGCATTGTGAAGAAGTCAAGGCTCATTGCAATTCTCTCCAAGCTTTCTCTAAGATAGTCCTATCAAAAGCTTCGCTAACCAAAATCCTTTACAATTAGTTATTAGTTTCTATAAATATCAAAGGGTGGGGTGACCCTTCACATTCCCCTTTATGACTCTTCACCTACCCTCATGACTCTTCACCTACCACATGACTGTTACATTCAACTATCGACACTTGGAATTTCATTTTACAATATGTTATATACAATCTGCACATGTACCCATGTGAGACAAAATAGGCTTGAGAAAGTCATAAAAGCTATCACTAACACTCATGAAGTTGTGGTAAGACCAACTCTTCTACATCCTTGCGATGATTGACAGTAGCAAACTGATTCCAAGCTTAGTCATTCATGATGGTGTCTCTGTGCTCAACGGTGACATCCTACTAAAAGCAAACTTTTGCCTCCTTTGCATCTGGGTACACCAATAAGGCTCCTCTGTCCAACTCATCTGATAACGTGCACATCATTGTCTTGAGTGTAGTTGGACCAACAAAATACGAATGCATAATTTCCGTGTTGATCTCTAAGTGTGTGCTAGTGACTATGTGCATCAACCTATCGACATACATGTTCAACTTTGATCGGATTCGGTTCTTGTCTTCACCTCAATGAGTGTGCCAATGGGTGGGATCACATCCATGCACATAATGACATCCATGCTCCTAAAAAATCTTACATGTGATCAACAAAACTTCTCATCCTGTCTGCTCTATGCCAGTTGTTGGGCTTGGTATATAACCTTTATGGAAGCAGTTTCATCAGTTTGTGCAGGTTGCACCTCCTGCTGTACCTATTCGTTTTGTAACTCCTTCTCTCGTCTATGCAGCTCTTGTTCTTAATTGAGTTTTTGCTTCAACACCTACAACTCCTTCTTTGTTTCTCTCTCGTTTCCTTCGCGCAATCCTCTTGTCGTGCTATCACCTCATAGTCTCAATCTCCAAAACTGCTTTCCTCACAAGTGGATCTGCTTGAACTTGCAACTTTGATCTTCCTTTGTGTTGTCGACAACCCTCCTCTTGCATTTGTTGGACGTAGGTCCAATACCTTCTACTGCTATTGATGGTGCTACTTCTTGAGATGTTTCTACCATTTCATCTTGATATCCTTTTCCATGAACAACTTGATGTCTTCATATATAGGAAATTTCATAAACACTTGATCAACTGCATCCCAAGTTGCGCTCTCAATGGTGTCTTTGACTCTTCTCTCCTGGAAGACATTGTAGCTATGCTGCTAAGAGGTAGATGAACACCTATGATAACTAGAGACATAGCAACACTCATGGCAATCAACCTATGAGTTGAAAACCAAAACAGACTAGAGGACTGACATGCACATACTTGTGTGACTGTCTATGAAGGTTTCACAAACTTCACCAGGAGGCTGACTGCCTAAATTGCGCAAGGCATAGTCCGGGATGTCAAGAGGCTGACTAACTACTAGAACTATGCAATTCACAGTCCATCCTGGCATACCGAGGACTGAAACTAGGCAATCCGCAATTTGAGTCAGTAGTGACATGCAAACTAGCAAAATGCATTGCGCAGTTTTTGGGGCCAATAAGTCTCTACCTCCTATAATTGCACAATGCACGCTTAGAGGTTAGTGCTAGGCTAGTCTAGCATAATTCATGTAGGGAAGGTAGAGCCTTCACTTCCAGGAATGTGTAATGCTAGTCAAGAAAGGCAAGGTCTAGGTCGAGGTAGCCTGGACTTGCCGACAGGCGACTATAATCATGACAAGTTTGAATGCATGGTGAGAGTGAGTGTACGCAATAGTGAATTATCATGCACACAAACAGTAAGTGTAGGATTCAGAAAATGGGAAAGCATGCATGTTTTTTTAGCAGGTCGATGCAATAGTGATTGTCAGTGCAAAAACAGTGTCATGCATGCGACAACAGTGAGATGCAAACGAAAACTAAAACAATGATTATACAAGCTAGTATACATCAAAACGACATCAAACACTCATTGAAATCAAGCAGACAACACTTACATAAAGAGAAACAAAAAAAGTGACAGAAATTCAGCACAAGATATGAGAAGTAGTCTTACCCTGAAACAGCTAAGCTGAAAGTGGCAAAGACTCTTGGATGCAATATGGGATGTTATACCTACAATACTGATGTGAGGAATGAGCTATACAGTGTATGGTTCATAAATTTTTATAAGATCGAGGTTATGACACGCATGCCACAAATCTAGGAAAAAGAGACACTTGGTGAGAGCTTTCCAAAATTATCTTTCCATGTAACCTCCAACTACTAAAAATAGATCCCTAGATCTAATGATGCATTTTTCTATTTCGAGAAAATTAGCCCATGCATGCAAATAAGTTTCTCTCGGTCCCAGAGTGAACCGGTCAACCCAAAGGCACATGCAACAGCCTACAAGAGTGGGAGAGGGATTTGGGTAGGTTTTGAGCTGAACCGGGTTAGTTTTCCCTCAGGGATTGTTCAATTTTTGGGACGAGTAGGTGACTACTTCCCAGAATTACGCAATTTCTAGGCTGAGCTATAGTGCTTGGTCAAATTGCGTAGTTTTCTCAAGGAATGTTGTCTAGCTATTCTGCACAATGTTGGAGCTCAACAAGCTACCAAGCAGATTCATGCAATTTATAGAGGTAAGGTTGGTTACCCTCTAGAATTAGACAATTTTCTAAGGGAGCTACTTAGCCAACACTTACCTTAAGCCCAAAATGGCAGCATTTGGAGTGAAACAAACTGACATGCACAAGATGGAAATCCAGTAAGAAACACATGAAACATATGTACTTAAAAGTGCAAGACATGTTCCTAAGGATGGTTGGTATGGAGGCTCAAAAACGAAGCTAATGAAAATTTTTAGAGGGTGGTTGTAGCCACTACAACAAGATCTTAGCTTCAAAATATGGACACCATGGTTTTACCTTTTGATTTCTACTATATAATTTATTACTTTGTAATATATATATTTTAAGAGATTCCCTTGCTCACTGAATGTTTTTGTTTGAGTGGATATGCTATTGTTGTCCTTCAAAGCACCCAAATGATGAAATAAGAAGAATGAATGTTTATGTTTGAGTGCATATGCTACTGATGTCCTTCAAATCCCCCAAACACTAAAAGAGGTATACAATAATTCAATGCTTGTGCAGCATATCAACAAGTAGGACATGAACCAGTCTTTGACATGCCTTAATCCTGTTGCATTTCAAATATTATTGTTGTCCTTCAAAGAACCCAAACTTTGGAACAAGCAAATAATAAGTCAGTGCTTGTGCATCATATCAATAAGTAGGACATGAACCAGTATTTCATAAATCCATTTATATATGACACTTGTAGATCTACATTTAACTTGTCCATTTAAAGAGATGGTGATCCTTATTTTCACCCATTCATTAGAGACACAAACCATTGAATTAAAGTTTTTCAGTAGTAAAAGAAATGTCTTCCTTCTAGACTAGTAGTTGAAATTGTTTTTTATTTTATATTGATATAGAGTTTAGTTGAAGGTTTCGTGTCAATTATTTGTCGATAACGTTGTTGAAGATTTAGTTGTAACAGTCATCTAATTTATATTCTCTAAATAAAAAGTGGTATATTTTAACTCTCCAAGTAAAGTAGTTTAGGCCAACATTTTTTCTAATGATGCAATAAGCGAAAGAAAAAAATCACCTAAATTTTCTGTGATAGTTTTAATTTTTGCACGAAATTGTTCATTTTCTCATCAGTGATTTCTTGGCATCTCTTACCTTCTATGAATCAACACTTTGATGTTAGCAATTTCTCAAAAACGCATAAACTTGACCTTACCTAGTTACCACTATGTATGGCGAAGTAGGGCACCTAGCTATAATGGAAATACATCATTAATAGTCATGCTACAAACTCCAGATCCATTTTAGATGTATCCAAATTCCAAGCGTGGTTGGAAATGGCTTCAAACATTTACCGAAAAAGATTGTAACATTTTTTGTGATGGGATTGTGCCCTATGACAACTACAAGCCATATTTATTCCAAATTCCAAATTTATTTGTGGATCTCTGAGTTGAAATCCTCTTTCAAAAAATAAGGTAAGTGTCTTCTTAACCTATGTTGCCACCATGTTGGACAACTAGAATATGGTTTGCTAGATTTCAAACTATGCCATGTCTATAAAGATGCAAATAAAAGATATCAGAATGGAATTAAGCCATTTGATAGTTGATTGAACAATGGGAAGGAACCCATCTAACCAAAAACAATAATCCTAGAAAAACACCTATGGATCCAAAAAAACAATTCCGATCAAACAAGCATTTAAATGAAAGCCAAAGAGAATACCACCAACTACAATCTCCCCATCAGACCTCAAGGATATCAGATGGTGCAATAGAATCCCCAAGTAGACCTGTCATATCTCCCAAAGATTAGGAATCCTGTAAAGAAGATAGAGATAACAGTGAGAAGGTGAACACTCAACTTAACAATGAAAATTTAAGAAATGTTTGGTGCTTACCCAAACCAGGCCTCTTTTTGTCGTATCAATGTGCAAAATCATAGAATCATTTGTATATTATTCAAGTATTTAAATAAAGGCATTGATATGTTTATGTTTATTACTCATGTACTATCTAGAATATTTTCCCAAGCTTGTATTCTGGGGCATTTGAGAGGCAAATTCCAAAGTTAGGTACTAGCATGTGCCTTATGCCACCTAGTTTGCATTGTTCAAGGAGTAATATTTTACACATAATAAGGTATTTCTTTTACAACAAAATTAAATTGGAAAATAAGAATATAATTATAAATAAAATTACAATGCCTCATAAATATCCAAGATACCTTCATTATGAACTAAAAACATTAAGTTAAAAATTAGGAGGGCACCAATTTAGGAGAACCCAAACTCTTTTAAGGCCTAGGATAAAAAGATGTAAGTAACTCTTTTAGGATTTGCCTTGAAAAACACTGAAATTGAACTACAGAATAGATTCTATTGAGATACAACGAGTGAAACAGAAAACTGGAGTTGCACTGTGGTCTATAGTTGTACAAAATAATTGTATCACGCATTAGTATTGTTGAGAAATTAAGGCTAGTTTCATTGTGAAGTCATTTTCTTTACAATTTTAAAGTCAACTCATGATGTGTCACATGATAACATCGCATTGAGGTATCACCTTTATATGCACTTCACACTTCTATGACTAAAGGACTAATATAGAATAAATCACTATAAGAATACCAGTCTCTCCGTCTACAAGCTTCTCTAACTTGGTTCCCACAAGATGCCACTGATCTACTCCACTTGCCTTTAGTTCATACATTACCTATTCATAGATTCCAATTGAACATTAGATTTAAGCATGAAAAGAACTCAACAAACCATATCAATTACACCATGTTCAATCAGGACCACATCTAAATGTAGTTTAAAAAAGAAAGAGAAACTTGAGCAATTTTGGAAGAAACTAGCTTGAAAATTGGCCATGTGAAACTAAAATGAAGAACACAACTAGAATCTGAAAACTTTGAACTATAGTTTATTGGGACTACAAAATCATGTGCTTAATTGCACTAAGAATATGAGGTGTGATAATAACTTAATACCAAATCATATCAAGTGCAAAATCTTGTGCTTAATTTCACTATGAAGAGAAAGTATTATAAAAACTCAATACCAAATCCCATCAATTATACCATGTTAGATAAGGATCACTTCCCAATGTAGATTAATGAATAAGGTGAAATAGTATCAATTATGGAACCATCTACCTCGAGAATTAACCAAATTGAATAGAATGATGTTACAAGATTTTAAATTGAAGAATTTGAGATATTGTTTTTTTGGAGTGTAGAGTTTTGTGCTTAATTTGACTATGAAGAGGGAATTTTTCACCTTGTGGTACATAAATAGTATAAAATCATAGCTATACTACATGCAAATATGTAAGGGTGATTGAAATGATGTGATGAATGATCATTTCCCTCAACATTGAAAGGGTATGTTCTTCCACTGTGGAAATTAGCATATCAGGAAGGAACAACAAGGTATTAGTTCCATGCCCATGATACACTTTAGGGTATGTTACAATATGTGTATAACTATATGAAGAATCTCTACCTTAAGAGGAAAGAAACTAAACAAGGATTTTATTAAAAATAAGTTGATTTCTCACACAAATTCAAGGTTTCCCTGAAAGGCCAACGATGCAACTAGTTTTATCTGTAAAAACAGTACTTTAACAATAGATTACCAACAAAACGAATTAGTCATAGTAATACTTTAACCACTATTAACTAGAAAAACAAAGTATCCATAGTCCTTTACCATTGCGGACCAGCAATCCATCTTGAATTCCATGATAACAAAAATTAGAATACTAGGAATCTATATCTGACACTAACTGAATTGAACATGAAACTTTTCAAGCTTAAAAATTGCACGTGTAATGCATGAAAAATATGTAAGTGTATCGAAAGATATTTAATCTTATTCATTATTATTATTTTTTAAATGAACTAAACTTATAATATATAATAACATAAAAACCATCAAAATAAAAGAACACTTGGCACGCTCCATGCATTGTTGTTAAATATTTGTGTTGGTCCTTGTGCCCATCATAGAAGGTAGGTGATTGTTATGCGAGCTGCATATGGAAAATATTATGAAAATATTAAGTGAATAGGCAACTATAGACATTTAAATATAAAATGGCAGGTAGCTTGATGCATGTCCCCTCATGCCACATAAAAACCTGTTACTTAAACACCTAATGCACATAAAATATTGGTTGCTTGTGCAACCTGCCAAATGCCCCTCATGTTTCATTAAATGAAACTTAAGTTATATCATTTTCTGAGGTGTTTTATAGAGATCAATTCTGTGAGAATTTATAATTGAGAATGGATGATAAATGGTCTCAATTTTTCTAATTTAACAACAAAATAGAAAGGATCTTCGATCAGGCATTCCAGAATAGGTTTTCCTCTATGATTGGGTAGAGCTTATGGTGAGTTTGAAAAAAGAGAGTATGTTGGGACAAGAAGCTAGAACATGGTCTATGAACAAATTCTAGCTATCTAAGAATGAATGATTTACACACCTCTTCGTTCATGGAATAGAGTGAGTTATGCGCTCCATCGTTCATGGCAAATAGTGAGATGTCTATGTGCCCACCATAACCTACATATGTTTCAATCAAGGTCTCCTTGCCTCTATGTTCAAGGCACATGTATAGCCTTTGATATATGCTATTAAATAATTGCATTTATAATCTAATAGGAACACTCCTAGTTGCCCATCCATACATCCTGAAATAAAAGCATAAGTTTTTCCCCATTATTACCTCTCTTACCTTTGCCCTAACACTTTTCTTCTGATATGGTACGTAATGGTAGAATGAACTTATATATATAGGGGTATGTAAGAAATATGGGCTTATGGTCAACCTACAACAACCTTGTATAATGAGCAGAATGCATCACCATACCCTCCACAAATTGTCCTATCTTATAGAAGTATTCCTCATCTCCTAATAATGTTCACTCCAAGTCTTATCGTACCAGCATGCATAATACAGATAATTTTAGGGCTTTGCCGGCTCTAGCAGAGAGGATGGACGAAACCTCATTTAGAGTAGTAGAAAACCCTCAACCACAATGTGGTGGAGGATGAGGTAAAGGCAGTGGATATCAAGGAGGAAGAGTTGGAGGAAGAACTCGTCATGTAAGGTTCTATAATTGTGATGAATTAGGGGATATATTTGAGAATCACCCACTCCATTAGAGGTTGAGATGTGACTATCGTAAAGCTACTAGAAATGCAACTAAAGACTACCCTTATTTGATTGAAAACTGGGAATCCATGCAAGGCAAAGGACCCTGTCCTTAGTAAATAAAAAGCCTAGAGCGAGTGGCAGAGTGTAAGAATTTACAGGGTAAGTTCCTCAAAAAGAACATGAAAGGACGTTGCTCACAAGCAAATCACAGATCAATACACCAGTATTCTTGACATGGTTAGCCTGAGCCAATGCAGCCACTTGAAGAAATTTATTAATAAAAGAATGAAAATTTACATAAGCTTCTCTCATGAACGGTTTGCCCTACAAATGACCCTCCATGCTCTTTAAATAGATATCATGGACCAATCAGGTGTTAAGCCACGGATCAAGCATCAGTAATATCGAGGAGAGAATGAAGCGTCAAATTACTTCATGTCGAGAACATATCGTGACCGTCAGATTGTAAGTTATGGAAGTACAAAGTAAAGAAACACACTTTACGTAACTCTACACTAGACCACGTTATACTTAACTATTTCCTATGTGTCAAAATATCCTAAAATCCCCCTTTAAGAACAACTTGACATAGGATTGAATGATGTATGAATATGACACAATAGGAGAAGGAAGGAGGAATTAAAGCCTATCCCCCATTAGTGACAACTTTCTGAACTCCAACCATAAATCTAAGTTTAGTAAACTTCACCTCTATGAGAGTCTTTGTAAATATGTCTGCAACTTGATCATTTGTTGAAAAATATTTCACTTCAAGAACATGGTCATGAATGAGCTTTCCGTTGAAGTCCATGTGTAGTTCAATGTGTTTTTTTTGTTGATGTTGGACTGGATCTTTGCATACTTGAATGGTACTTTGATTATCACACTAAAGTGTATTTGGATGCTCCTACTGAAAACAAAACTCTGACAGGATCTGGCAAAGCCACAAGGCTTCCCTACTAGCCTCTATGACACCACGATACTTTACTTCTATTGAAGAAAGATAGATGGCACTTTGTTTCTTGCAAGCCCATATAATAGGTCCAGAGCCAAGAGTGAAGACATAACCTGCAGTAGACTTTCGATCATCAGGGTCACTAGCTCAATCGGAATCAGTGAAACCAACCAATAGAGGAGATGCTTCTACACTATAATGAATCTTAAACTGAACTGTACCTCAAATCCTTATCTGCATTCCAATGAATTTCATGTGGGTTTTTCATAAACTAAGGAAAAAGGCCAAAAAAAAAGGAAAGGTCATGACGGTATGGGTGAAATATAAAAGTTTTCCTACAAGCTGGCAGTATAAGGTAGCATCAACTTCAGGGGAAGTACAAGTGACTGAAATTTTGGCTCTAGACTAAAAGAGAGAAGGAGTTGGCTTGTAGTATTCCATGTGAAAGTGGCATAGAAGATCACAGGCATACTTGGACTGGGAAAGGGAAACACCTTCCTTTGATTGCAAGGCTTGAAGACCAAGAAAATAATACAAGTGTCCTAAGTCTGTCATTTCAAACTTATTTTTAAGGATGGACTTTACATGGTTTATAAGGTTCAGATCACTACCAATAAGGATAAGATCATCAACATAAAGAACAAGAATGATAAGAGACTTAGACACTTTGATGTTTTAGACAGTATTGTCAGAATGAAACCTAGAAAACCTAGTACGTAAAAGAAATTTATCCATTTTGGCATACCAAACCCAAGGGGCTTGCTTGAGACCATAAAGGGATTTCTTAAGATGACATACAAGGCTGGAGTCTGTTTGTATAAAGCCAGTAGGTTGTTCGATATAGATTTCTTCATGCAAGTCCCCATGCAAGAAGGCAAATTTAACATCCATCTGATGGACTTCCCATTTGAAAGAGGTGGCAAGGGAAATAACAAGGAGGATAGAGTTCATTTTGGCAGTAGGGGAGAAGGTTTCAGTATATTCAACGCCTTCAACTTGTGAAAGACCCTTATCAACAAGATGAGCTTTATGTTTATCAACTTCTCCATTTGGTCCATACTTGGTTCTATAAAACCATTTGCATCTAACAAGTTTTCATCTGTATGGAATAGGAACAGGATCCCATGCATCATTTTCCAATAATGAATGATATTCTTCATTCATAGTTGCATCCCAATCCGGATGGCCTGAAGCTTCTATAAATGTGTGAGGATCATAATTCGTTGAAGCTTAAGTGAGTAAGGAAGAGACTCTATTGAACTAAGAACGTGTACGCTGTTGATCTATAGGATCACCTGCAAGAGAACCTGCTACATCCCGAGTATCACAGACCCATTTTGGAAGCTGAGGAGCTGAAGGAGGATCCTCAGAAGGTGGGGGGGGGGTTGTCATCCTCATTGTCATCATCTAAAGAAAAAATATTTTCAGAAGTAGAAGGGATAGAGAGAGGTGGCACATCCATTGAACTAGGCTTGTAGGTCGATATATTTTCAGCAAACTTCACATCTCTTCTAATGATAACATTTTTGGACTTAAGTGGAATAAGTCTATATCCTTTGACATCTCCAGAATATCCAACAAAAATACATTTTTCACTCTTAGCTTCTAAAGATTCATGTTTCTCATCTGGAATATGGGCCCATGCTTCACTTCCAAAAACATGAAAGTCACTTACATCTCGTTTAATTGAGCTCCATGCTTATTCTGGAGTGATATTTTTTAAAACCTTAGTAGGAGTTCAATTTACTATGTAATTTGCACAGTTAATTGCTTATGCCCAAAAATTAAGACCAAGTCCTTTAGATCGAAGCATACAATTAGCCATTTCCTTTAAGGTATGATTCTTCCTTTCCACTACACCATTTTGTTATGGAGTATATGGAACCATATGTTGCATTTGAATTCCTTTCTTAGTGCAAAAGTTGATGAATTTGTTCTTAACATATTCCCTACCATTATCAGATCTTAGCTTAAGAATTTGATGTCCAGATTGTTTTTCAGCAACAGCCTTAAAGGCCAAGAACATGTTAAATAGTTCACTCTTGAGTTTTAAGAAGTATATGCAAGTGCATTTAGATAAATCAACAATGAAAGTTAAGAAATACTTGTAGCCATAGAATGAAACAACTAGAAGTGGACCACTTAAATCACTATGCTCAAGCTATAAAGGGGCTGAAGCGTGCCAAGAGGCATGTTTTTCAAAACTCTCTTGATGATGTTCTCTGAGTTCACATATGTAACAAATAGCATCTCTCCAATTTACCATTGGAAGAACTATCACCATATTTTCTTTACATAGATTCTAAAGGGAGCGATAGTTTAAGTGACCAAATCACTTATGCCAAAGTTTGATCACTTCATCATTATGAGCAAAAAAATACCGAGGGAATATTTGATGACCCAAAGTTGTTAAACTTATACAACGTTGTAGAATCATCAAAAATTCCAGTAGCTAAAATCTATCTAGGATCTCTTAGGTCCTTAATTACAACTTCGTGAGGTGAAAATTCAATGATTTTACCTTCACCTGAAAGAGTTATCTGATATATAGATAGAAGGTTGTAGGATAAGGTTGGAACACATGGTACATAATTAAATTAACCATTGAATAGATCAACAATTCCAGTCCCTACAACACCAAGAGATCTATCATCACCAACATATATATTTTTGGTGTTACAATCATTTAAAGAAGAAAACATGGCTTTGTTTTTTGCAATGTGATAAGAAACTCCAGAATCAATGAGCCACTCATGAGAATGAGAAGAAGAAGATATATTTAGTGCGTAACTAAACCGAGATGCTTGAAATTGACATGCAGAAAGTGCTATTCTTGAAGATGAAATTAAAGTTGAAGAGTGCTCCAAATGGATGTTATGCTTCTTCAATGATGCTTCCAAGGATTCCATCTTCTTAAAGCATTTGGATTCTAAGTGGCCATCTCGATTACAAAAGTGGAAATGTCTATCAGTCCTCCTGCCTTTGTTTTTATTTTCCTTGTCATTTTGTTGAAATGATTTTTCATTTTGAAACTAAAATTTCTTAGGACCCTTGTTTGCTTTAGGACAATTCTTTTTAGGATACTGCTTCTTAGGATTCTTTGAATTTGGTTGTTGTTGGGCATCTAAGGCTATGTTAGAAGAGTTTCAAAGATCAATAAGACCAATATATAAGAGCTTTTCTTGTTCTGTTATTAAAGAATCACAAAAGCATCAAAAGACGGGGACTTGTAGTCTTCTCCTTGAGAAATAAAGGCTTCTCTAGTAGAATGGAAGGTGGAAACAAACACAGAGTAGGCTAGTTCCAACTTAGTAACAATGGAATAGATAAGACTACCATCTCTTTTCTTAACCTTAACACCTTCCACGAGAAGTCTAAGGGTCTTGAACTTGGATAGAAAATCTTCAATGGAAGAAAAATTATTGGGGTCCAATGTAAGCAACTCATTTTTGAGTTGATGGGCTCCAATTTCATTTTTAATTCCAAAAGCTTTACTGAGTTGTTTTATTGCTTCATTAGGAGTATCAAGTTCTACAATATGGAATCTAAGGTATGGAGTAATAGACATCCCCATCAACCCACATGCTTCATCTTGCATATCTTCCCATTTGGATGACTCATCTTCATCTTAAGGTTTGGTTTGTTGTCCTGAGGCTATTCTGTAAAGACCTTTACTTATAAGTAAATCTACAATGTAGGACCACCATTGGAAGTAGTTGGTTCTCTCAAGAATAACTTGGCATGGACTTTCCATTTAACAAAAACTAAAGCTATAGATGCTGAAACTAAGTGTTCCAATGGAAAAATTTCGAAAAATTAGGCTCATTAAAAAAAAAAAAACAACTTTGAAAACGACTTCCGAATGGAGAAGTTATGGCTTTTTGAAGAAAGTTGTTGAATATCCCGAAAAAGCGCGTGAATGTGTAGAAATGAATGATAATGTTATATTTAAAAAAGATCCCCCCTTTCCAAACTTAATCTAATTAGCTCAATTAAAAAAAAAAAAAAAATGTGACTCACTTTTATAAATAAGTGAAATTCACTTTTACAATGGTATTTTATAAGTTAACCACTAAATTGTAACTTAAATAAAAGATAAAGAGACTTTAGAATTATAAATGACTCACTTTTTATAATGGGTGAGAACACTTTTACATAAAGTAACTTTAAAACATAAGTTACATGTGCGTTTTGATAAAATAACTCAACAAAATGAAAGACTTCAACTCAAGACCTCTATTCTCATAAAATAACTTTGGACCAAGCGAGCTAGTTTAAAAGCTTAGTATTTTTTGGAAAAAAGGAAGGGGTTTCTTTTTCTTGGTCACTGAAGCCTTGGGTGCGTGCTTGCTTGAAAAAGATTTTTTTCCTACAAAACAAAAACCACGAAACCCAACACAAACATATAAAAAAAAAAACGTTATGACTTGAAGTTAGCTTTAACGGGAAACTATATATTTTCCTCAATGTTTCTGATTTTCCGAGATCACAATAAGGTGTTGTGGAAAAGAGCACACTTATGAGAAAAATCATTCTTTTCGTTTTTTTCTTTGCCAAGATCGCACAGAGTCGTGGGGAAAAAAGCATACGCAGAAATGAAAGGTATAGATCCGGTAATAAAAAATAGAAAGCTAAATAAATCGAAATAAATAGAGAGATGAATAGCTAGAACTACAAATAAAGATTGTATAACTCCATATCTTAAAAATGACATAGATAGGGCTACCAGAAACCTTTCCGCATGAAACAAAAGTGGTTCCTCACTAGAACAGATGCTCCTAACACAATAGACTAGTCCTCTTGGCCTAAAAGCAGTCAGAAATAGTAGATCTAGGAAACGACAGTTAGATGCAGTTGTATCAGATTCAGATTTGGATCACCAACGAATGCGGCCCTCAAATAGATTTGATACCATGTAGGAATTTATAGGGTAAGTTCCTCAGCCAGAACACCAAAGGACACTGATCATAAATAGATCATAGATCAAAACACCGGTATTCTTAAAATGGTTAAAACCCTTAAAGAGGGAAACAGTCCACGGCCTAAGCCAACACTACCACTTTAGGGAATTTATTAATAAAAGAATGAAAATTTCATAAGATTCTCTCATTAACGGTTACCCTACAAATGACCCTCCATGCTATTTAAATAGACATCATGGACTGATCGGGTGCTAAGCCACAGATCAATTGTCAATAATACTGAGGAGAGAATGAGATGTCATATCACTTCATGTCTATAACATATTGTGACCGTCAGATTTTAAGTTACAAAGGTACATAGTAAAGAAACACACTTTACCTAACTCTACCCTAGACCAAGTTACACTTAACTATTTCAGGGTACAATATAAATGTGGTGACAAGAGGAGGAGGATGGACCAAGGGAGATAACAAGAAGATAACACCAGGAAGTATTCAAAAACCTAGCCCAGATGTGCCTGTTTTTTCTATTTTACAACAATAAATATTTATTTCTCATGCTCTTGAGAACAGTTAAGAATGCATATGCTCGAGACACTCCCGAAGTTGCATAGAGGGATCTAACTCATGTACCAAAGACAACACAAACCCAGCAAATCTATGAAAGAGATTTTAAATAAGCAGAAGGAGATGATGAGGAAATATATTTAGTGTGGTTCTCCTAACTGGTTCACTCCTCTTCACTGTGGAAAGCCTTTGTAAAATGCTCCTTTTCTTCTTTATATTCTAGGTTTCTTTTCTTTTTCAATATTCAAAACACCTGCAAAGGAATGATCTCACATATTGGATTGAAAATATGTTTGTTTCTCATGGCCTAGATTTATTACATTCAGCTAAGCATCTTTTGTTTATTTTGAAATACAATTGGCCTGACATGCATTCAAATACAGTTGATATTGAAATATAGTTGGCCTGATATGGATAAGTAGCAACCAATTTTTTTTTTAATCAACAACTTCTTTGACCAGACAATAGCTCGGGACTTTCTGAGCATTTACGAATGTTGCAATACTTAGCATTAGCAAATGATATGTCGAATTGGCATAAAACTTATATAAATTCAACAAATCCATTCAATCTATTCACTCTAATGTATTCACCCTATTTCAACTGAATTTATTCTTATATAAAATTTACTAGACTTAACAAGATTTAGTAAAATATAAGATTCTTAACTTGGATATTTCTATAAGGTTCTATTGATGGTGGTGGACCTACCAACATGTCAAGGGGATCTCCCTGGTAATAAGTTCCAATTAGACCTCAGACCGTTTGGTGTAGGAGTCCCAACAGTGGGTTGTAAGGTAATTCCTTGACCGCGATGTTGCAAAGAGGCAAGTAAGATAACTCTGTCAATAGCAAGGGTGTGACCGCTACAGTGAGTCAAGGAAGGTGTATGGGAGGTTCTAACACATGGGGGTTGAGATGAGTGTACCCCTTGGAAACTTCTAACAGTACTCAGCTAGGAAGGGAACACATGAGTGAGGATACATCACAAGCTGGAAAGAAGGTCAACCAACAATCCAAAGTGATGGTTAAACCAACAACACATCTGCAACAAGATTCATATTATTGCATATAAAGTAGTTCATACACAACTACCTAAGTTAAACAACATACATTGCTAAGCAACCGGAATAGTCCAACTACAATAACAACATACACATGAAAATGTGTTTGCTCTTATTATATAAAGAATTGTAAGTCCAAATCATACAATAAATCCATGTAAGCTTTGTAGCCCCAACAGTGGAATGTTACAACCACATCTGCCTGCTCCTCCAAATAGATGAACTAGTTCCGTGTAGTGGAGAAGCCAATTTTCCTTACAATATTGTGGAAGCTTTTTCCAAGGTAGTCTTATAAGAAGCTTGGTTGACCAAAAGCCCATACAATAAGTTATGAGGGACTATTTATAGCAAAGGACGGGGTGGCCCTTGACATTCCGCTTTATGATTGTTAAATTACCCTCATGACCCTTCACCTACTCTATGATTGGTACATCCACTATTGACACTTGACTTACACTTGACATGACTCAACATTACAATGCACATGTACCCATGTGAACACAATGGCTTGAGAAAGTGAAACTAGATATCACTCTGACTTAGACAACTATAGATGTCCAACTGCTCAATATCCTCATGTTGATTAATAGTAACATATTCATGCCAAGATTTGTAGTCTCTGATAGTGTTTGTGTGTTCCGCAGTGACATTTGTCTTAAACCTAACCTTTACCTCCATAGCATCTGGGTACACTTCTCGGGCTCCTCTATCCAACTCGTCTGAAATCATGTGCATCATTGCCTTCAATGTGGATGAACCAACATCATACTTGTGCGTGGTGTCTGCACTAATAGGGAAGTCTGCACATCAAGTCGTCGAAGTACGAGTCAAGCTCTAGTCAGACCTGCTTCTTTTTCTGTTCCTAGGTGAGGGTCCCGATTGATGCGATCGCATGCATGTGCACCACAACATCCATACTCTTGAATAGTCATGCATGGGAGGCCTATATGCTAGTGATGAACTATAGGAGCTCTTCATAGTTATAGATCTGACTCCGGATATGTGCCTTCAACTCAACCGCATTGACCCTTATCTTAGGCAACTAAATTGGGGCTCCCTTGTACTTCATCATCCATGTATACATGTCATCCACAATAGCATGGGCGCTCGTCAACATGCATTCTCTTCTAGCACACCATTGCTCCCATCCATTAAGATGGACGACTACCTTGTGCATGGTGCCAAACTTGTAGTACAATGCTCACATAACTATTTCAAGGGACAATACTTCATCTAGTATTGCCTTCTTCTATTCAAGTTTGGCGGACATTGTCACCAAGTCTCCCCTTTTCTTGGTTGTTTGTATTTCCTTTGTCATTCGCTCATTCTCAGCTATTAGGAAGCAAACGCTTGAACTAGTGGCTTTGGCATACACTCTGGTTGCATTGGCGAAGGCAATAGGATGTTTTTGAACTTCAGTCACAATCACTTATTCTTCAACTTGCGTAGGAGTTGTTTGATCCTCTAGAGTTGACACTCTGCAAGACTGCACAACTCTTGGCATTCATCAAATGATATGTTGTGCATCTCTTCTTCCCGCTAATCACCAAGCATATCAATTCCTCCTTGGTCATCTGAGACTTTCTCATCATTTGGATGCATTGAAGCGGGTGAGCTAACCTCTTTGTGGCGAGTCATGAGGTCGATGCCTTGTTCCAACTCTTGTTGCTCTATGTCTGCATCCAACTGTTGAAGTGCCTATTCTATCTCAAGAGAAAAATCTTTCCCTTGTGATGGTTCACCTTGTTCACATGATGCCATCTATTCAGATGAATCAGCTACTTGTATGCGCACTTCTTCAATTGTTTGTGCATGTTGCCTCCCCTACTATATCTGCTACTGTTGTGCTTCCCTCTTCTATTTTCACAACTCTTGTTCCTTTCGGAGTTACTCTCTCAGCTCATGCAACTCCTTCTCAGCTTCTTCCATTCTCTTCTTGTCCTTTTGCCTTCGCGTGATTCTCTTGCCACGTTATTGCCTCTTTGCCTCTATAGCCAAAGATTCATTCTCTACAAGTGGATCTTCTCGGAATTGGCAACTTTGGTCCTCCTCCATGTAATTGACAATCTTCCTCTTCCCTTTGTTGTGCACTGGTATGCTTGGCTGTGATGCCACTACTGCTATTGCTACTACTGTTGGTGCTCCCTATGATGTTTCTTCATGTTTCCTCGCGAACCACTCCATAGCGAAGCTGCCTGATTCATTAGGTCTAGAGAAACTATAGCAATATATCCATGGGTCCTCCTTGGCCCAACAAAATGCCTCGTAGATCTAGTTGAATTGAACCCTTGTGCACTAATCCTTCACAATGGAATGTGGTTCATACGGATTGTAGCTTTGAAGGTTGAATGGATACTTCTCCATCAGTTCAAGTTTGACATAAACTTTCTTGATACTTCGGATCTCATATAACCCAATCCACAAAGGAAGAGTGGGCCAAGGTGGCTTCTTCTTCCAATACAGTCTACCTATCAATCTTGCAAAGATGTGATATTCTACTTCCTGCATGACAAGTACGCCCAAGGAAAACATGGCAGAACATTCAAAGGCTTCTTCGCATTGAACATTCGGATGAAAGTGTCGGACGGTGAGGCATACCAATCTGAAATGCCTATCAGTTCTTACATTTCTTCCTTTGACATGCAGGGTGGATCCTGTTCGAATATCATCTTGTACACAGGGGTGAAAAATTGAGCGGATAGTCATGTGACTACTCCTTTGAAGCTGCATTCAGACAACAACTTGAAATATGTGTTCACAACAGTGTTTTCCGTTGACCATGCCCACTCCAAGCCCAGGAACTACTGTTGGGAAGAAACTACATCTAGGATGTAGGCAGACATGTAAATCTCTACATTCATACCTTCGGGTGACTGTTGAGCCTTATTTACTTGCTCCTTCAGCTAATGAGCCAGTGTGTCGAACCAGTTACTTGGTTTTCGTTCTCTATCCAATTGGTCCAGTGCAGCCACCCAACTCTGTGGGAAGGTTTCTATGCTTGCTTGGCTATACAGTCGACAAGAAAATATGATCAAGTATTGGTACACCTTCCTCCATATCCTTGTCTTATAGACCTTGTTGGGTGTCAAACTAAATCGAGTTGGATCCTTTATCCAATTCTTCAGAATGTCTTTGGAGTTAACGTTGTTGTTGGGTAAGCTGAATGGTGTCCCCATGATAGTCCTGGGCTCTGACATCTGATACATCTCATCATAATCTCATTCCTAGTAGGTCACAAGCTATGTCCCACTGACACTGCTCAAGGTCATTATCTCAGGATTAGTGTGAGAGATGATCTAGTGTATCATGTCTGTGGATGGAAACACATGATATCTGCATGCAATTCGATATAATACGGAATTGCAAATGTTTTCATACACCTAATAGTCTTCAAGGTGTTCCCCAAAAGTGCCTATAAATGTTTCATTGACCTCTTTCCACTTCAGTTTGATGTCCTTGTCTAGATACAACTTTGTACCTTCATAGAATGGGAGACTAAAGGACACTTACTTAGTTGCTGCTCCAACTGCATTTGCATTAGTGTCCTAAGATCCTCTTCTCTTAGAAGCCATTAAGACATATGAACACCTAAAATATCTCAAGACAAGAAACTTCGAGGAATGACACAACATATAGCTTGGAAACTGATGGGAAAAATTGCACAATTTCCTCTAGGAGGTTGGGTGACTGGCTACCAAAACTGCAAAAAAGGTATTTTCGGCTATCAGAGAGGCATGAGTACCTGTTGGATTTGAGCAACGCATAATATAGACTAGCTGCTAGCTGTTGGGGTTGCACAATGCACAATTCCAGCTGGGAAAGACTGTAGGCCCAGGGACTGCATTGTGCAATTTCCTAGTCTAGCAATCACTATCCTCCAGAAATGTGAAAAATAGTACTGGAGGCCAGTTTTGGGCATAAATGTGCATTTATTGATAGGAAGGAAAAACCTTCCTTCCCCAGATTGCGTAATGCAATCTTAGTGAAGGCAGAGTCCAGGCCAAGGTTGGCTTGACTTTCCGACGGGAAACTGAAAGAAAATAAGACATTGAATGCATGGAGACACTAAGTGAAAGCATAAGCGATTGACAGTGCATGTAAAAAATGAATAAAATATTCAACAAAGAGATCAACATGCATGTGTGTGAAGCAGTTCAATGGTTGGGGGAGCATTCGTGCAAAATAGTTTCATGCATGCGACAACAATAAGATAGCAAGAAAAACTAAAGCAGAGCTAGGAAAAGCTAGTATACATGTAAATGCTTGTAGGCATTAAAAGAAATCAAGAAAAAAAACTCACACAAGTGAATATACAAAAAGTGATAGAAATATTGAAAAGGACAAGTTGAGGACACTTGCCCATGAATAGCTGAGTCAGATGCGTTGAAGAGTCTTGGATGTGCTATGGGATGTCAGAGCTCCAAGATCAATGTGAAAGAAAGAGCTCTGATGTGTCGAATAAATAAATTTGAGATCATGACATGCATGCCACAAATCTAGAAAAAAGTGACACTTGGAGGGATGTTTTTAAAACAACTTTGTATGTAACCTCAAACTACTAAATATAGCTCCTTGAATCATGGGATGCCTTTTATATGTTGCCTTTTTCCATTCTGGGAAGAGCAGGTCATGCATGCATGTAGGTCAAGTTTTGTTGGTCCCAGGTGGAACTAACCAGTTGGACTGCTCATGCATGCAACTACTCAACTGTTTGAGAAAGATACATATTTCTTGTCAGGAGCTAGGCTAACTATCGAGGAGGTTTGCACAATTTCTAGGCAATGTAGCTGACTATTTCCCATATTTGCACAAATTCTAGGCTGAGCAACCCTGTTGGGAAAATTTGCGCAATTTCTGTTGAGAGTGTTGGCTGGCAGAATTGCGCAATTCTGGAGTCCAGCAGGCTACCAGATAGAATTGTGCAATCACTGGAGGGAAGGTTGGTTGCACTCCAAAAATGCATAATTTTCTTGGGGAAGTTGCTCAGCCTACAGCTGGACAAAGTCTGGGTGGACAGCCTGTGAGGGAAACGCATCAAGTTGTGAGTGACAGGCTATGTTTGTGCATGAAAAACATTGAAGCTTGTGTACTTGATGAAGCAATACAAGGTGTTGTGAAAGGTTGGTAGGGAGGCTCGAAAACAGGATAAGGAAAAATTTTGGGGGGTGGTTGTAGCCACTACACCAGCTTCTTAACCTAGATATTTATATATTGCATATGGTCTTTCAATTCCATTTTCTACAACAAGATCCTTAAATGAATTTTTAGCTTCGCTGTCACTGTTGGAGGTGATAATGTGCTTACCAAGAAACCTGATATAACAAATTAAGATATATAGATTACTAACAATGATATTTTACATTTGCAGCAAGTTAGTGATTAAGGTCACCTGTTTAGCTCCATTGTCGCGATTAAGCTCACTTATTGCATTCATTGCTTGGATGAGGCCTACAACATGGGGAATCAATATCTAGCTAAAAGTGAGCTCACTTTTTTAGTTCCATTAATAGGATGAGGCTTGCAATTATCGTATGGGGAATTAATATCCAGATTGCATGGGTGAGGCCTGCAACTATCGTATGGGTAATTAATATCTAGTCGAAAATAACTCCTGCATGGATCTTTAAAGGAAGGTTAAGGTTGGGCTCTTTACTTAGCTCAAATGTTCATTGTAGTGTCTTCAACGACATTGCTTTCCTAACGTGCTATTCAGTGACATGCACTATTATAGACATTTTTGGGCACTACAACTCCAATCATAAATGTCCATAAATTGAGGGCTCCTAAGTCCCTAAAAGTGTTGCTTCACTGCCTAAAGGAACAAGGTTAGTTGATTACATCATCTCCCAGAAGTTATCCACTAAAAGCTACTCAGAAATGGTCAAAACTGGACCATATAGAATACCCAGTGCAGAGGGTGCGATGCATATCACTTTCCCAGTGTAAAGAGTGCGATGCATACTGAATGGACCCTCTGTAGCGTGTGATGGTTGGGAATGGACAAATGGCAAGGATAATTTGTGAGGTGGAAGATCATGGAATCGTCCAGAAGCTTCCCCTCTGACACTTGCCTCTCTGTTTTCGACCAGGGATGAGTAATAGATCATCATTATCCAAGTGGAATCAAGAACTATCAGAGAGAGGACACTAATGAAGAGCCCAGAAGATGAACCACACCCCTACAATCATCTATATATGGATCCCTCATCACAGAGATCCAGGAGGCTGGAATTTGTATCTTGTAGAGAAGTGTTGTTGGTTTTCTGGTGAAACTTCATAGTGTTTGGTGATCTAAGCTTTACTTGAGGTGAAGAAGGAATTTCTTGCTGGAGGATGATGCTGGGTTAGAACATATGGTTTTAATCCTCTTGCTATTCTTGATCTTAATAAAGTTATTCAAGTTTTCCTCCATATTCTTGTATGTTTGATTAAATATGTATTTGTATGATTAACACATATATGGTCCTATGTTATTTATGAATATAGATATCTATTCTTCGATAATAGTATTTTTCTTTGATTCCACAGGAGCTCTCTGAAGCTGGGCAGAAGAAGAAGAAGCGGCAAAGATCTATCAGGAAGGAGAGGAATCAAATAAGGAACCAAGCGCAAGACTAAGGTTGGACTCCTTTGTTCCACTCTTATCTATTTTCATAAAGGAAATATAAAGTAGACTTTACTTGTTTGTTTCTAAGATAGCTACCAGTCTTAGTGGGAATAGCAACTCCGAGTGGGCACTATTCCCGGTAACATGCACACAACCAACAACCAATAAAAGTGTTGCTAGAGATGACAGAGTGTGGCTGCATACACTCAACACTTGGCAATTGAATCGAATCGACAATGTATCATAACATAGCATAAGGATGGCTCACTAGATAGTGTAGCATTTAATACATATAAACTAATACTAGCATTAGTTTACACTTGCAAAATATGAACCAAATAAATTCAACTTAATATATGGTTTCTGCCTTTCCTCTTCGGGAAGAGGCCAAATAATATAACAAAATAAATTGAAATATAATCAACACAATGCAAAGTTAAAAAATTTAGATTAATTGTAATGTTTAAACAACCAATTCTGATTACTATAGTCTCATGCCAGATGACAAACACTAACCAGGAATGAAACACCATTTATGTGTCAAAGAATTGTATATATATAAACTTTCAGCAAAATGATATCACAAAGCATAAATAAAATAACCTAAAATTAATTTTAAAAAAAATGTTATGATGTGGATGTTAAAGGAAAACATATGCTTAAGTAAACCATAATAGTTCCTTGTTAACAAAGGTTTTTATTAGTAAACTATATGCTAGAATCATGAAAATTAGAAGAGTTTCTTTTGTATATAAAATCCGGCGAAAATAAATGATTGAATTAGAGTTGTGACAACATTCATTTGCTTAGGGCCAACGCATGCTTAGGCTGAATTTGGTATTTTTAGGCTTGTTTACTTTTGAGTTAACATCCAACCGAATAGACATAGCTATGATTGAATTTGTTATCCCATTGTTCTCTCCTAATAAGTTAATTCTCATTCAAAAGCAGCCAGAGGTAAAGTACTAAGGTTCAAAAAAATATTGGAAATGCTTGCAAATCAAATCCTATTTATTTGAAGAACTCTTCCCACTAATTTATGGTCTCCATCTAAGGAATTTAATGACAATGCTTGTCAAACAATTTTCTTGGATATAGGATTCAAACCTTGGACAGAAGATTTCATTCTCATAGGATGAAACTATACCTCTAACCACACTCCGGGAACACTGTTATATTTCTGTAACAATTTTGATCCTCTAAGAAATAGAGTATGATTCTTCGTTATAAATATCTTCGAAGAAAGTTTAAAGATTAATAACTTTGTTATAAAGACTTTTAAGAAATATTGTAACTTTAAGGGAAGTGTTATAAATATATAACTTTTCATTAAAATAAATATTAATATTATATATATATATATTAAAAATAATAAAGAATCGTAAATAAAAAATTCTAAATTATTTTTAAAATAATTGATTATGAAATTGGATATTTAAATAATTATAAAATTAAAAAATATATGCTTACTATTCTTTTTATTTAAAATATTCTTTTATTTTTAATTAAAAGGATAAATAATTTTCTATATATTTAATAAAATTCATATCTACAATAATGCAATGTTCGCTATAAAGTGAAAATGTCCAATAATATGGTTATAAGGTTTAATAACGTATCATAAAGATTATGTATTAAAATATTTTTTTTTATTACATTAGAATTAACTAAACATTTAATATATTAATTAATAGTTATAATTAAAAGTTATTTTTTGTGAAAGGTAAAATTATCAAAAATTATTAGAAAAATTATTGTCTATAAAATTTAATAAAAAATATTATGATGGAATTTTTAATAATAATATTTCACAACATCGTATTGTGACAAAGATTGTTTTACTATTAAAGTTAACCATGGTCAACCATTTTTAACCATCGTCAACCATGATCAATCATCATTAACCATGGTCTAGTGTCACATTCTCACAAAGATTGTCTCAATATGAAAATAAATCATGGTCAACCATGGTCCAACGTTGCATTCTGACAAAGATTGTCTCAATATGGAAATCAACCATGGTAAATCATGTTCAACCATGTTTATTTTAGGGTTTATAATATATATCTAAGGGTTTGTAATAGTAATCCTGCGTGTTTAATATTATCACCTTGGGTTTATAATGCCTTGGCCTTTTAGTATTAGTCCCTTGGGTTTATTATTTCCTTGGCTTTATAATATCAATTCGTTGGGGTTTATTAATCTAAGGGTTCATATTACTAGGGTGTAATACTAACCATAGGGTTTGTAATATTAATTCTTGGGATTAATATAAATCTCTTGGGTTTATTATTTCAATGGATTTATAATATCAACCAGTCGGGGTTTATTAATCAAAGGGATCATATTCCTTGAGTGTAATATTATTAATAAGGTTATAATATAAATAGTTGGGTTTAATATAATTTTTTTGGGGTTTATAATCATGGTCAAGGATGGTCTAACATCACATTCTGATAAATATTTTCTCAATATGAAAATGAAACATGATTGAACGCCAAATTTAGACAAAGATTGTCTTGATATGGAAAATAAATCATGCTCACCCATTGTCAACCATGGTCAACCATGTTTATTTTAGGGTTTATAATATTTAACTTAGGGTTTATATACCTTGGGTTTATAATATTAATATCTTGTGTTTAAGTACATTGGGGTTTTATAATTGATTCTTTGTGATTATAATATCAACCTCTTGGGCTTATTAACATAAGGGTTCATATTGCTAGGGTATAATATTATTCATAAGGTTGATAATATGAATCCTAGGGTTTGATGTAGATCCCTTAGGTTTATAATAATGGTATGGTGAACTATGGTTTGATGTCACATTATGTTAAGCATTACCTCAATATCAAAATCAAACATGGTCCAATGTTGCATGTGACAATGATTGTCTCAATATGAAAATAAATCATGGTCAACCATGGTCTAATGTTGCATTATGACAAAGATTGTCTCAATATGAAAATAAACAATGTTGAACCATGGTCAACCATGTTTATTTTAGGGTATATACTATTAATAATAGGGTTTATATACCTTGGATTTATAATATTAATACCTTGACTTTAATATTTAAAACCCTTTAGTTCTTAGTACTAATCCCTGGGGATTATTATTCCCTTGGGTTTATAATATCAATTCCTTTGGTTTATTAATCTAAAGGTTCATATTCCTAGGGTATAATATTATTCATATGGTTTATAATATTAATCCTATGGTTTAATATAAATCCCTAGGTTTTTAATCATCATCAACCATTGTCAAACATGGTCTATTGTCACATTGTGACAAAGATTGTCTCAATATGAAAATGAATGACAGTCAACCATCTTCAACCATTTTCAACCATGGTCAACCGTGGTCTAAAGTCGCATTGTGACAAAGATTGTTTGCATATGAAAATCAACCATGGTAAACCATGGGCAACCATGTTTGCTGAAAATAGCAACAACAAATGCTAAAAATAAAAGTGCTAAAAATAGCACTGCTATAAATAAAAGTTTGGGTACCAGTGTTGGATTGAGCAACAGGGAATGAAAAATGGAAGTGCTAAAAATATCATTGCTATTTTTAGTAGTTCGGGATGGATTCCTATTTTATTCATTCCCTGGACTAAAAATAGGAAGTAAATTTCAAATTTGAACTTAACAGTTGTTTGAAAATAAAATAATTAATTTACCATGAGTTAATTAGTTGTGAAAAATCAAGCATGAAGTCTATGTGAGGACATGCAACAGTTTCCTCATTAATTGAGGAATTTATCCATTAGTTAAAGAGATAAGGATGAGTTCTAATTTGAGTTGTAATTAGTTGGCTCAATTAACTGAGTCAAGTCCAATTATATTGATTTAAATAGTTTGTTTAAATTAATCGGAGTTCAGTTAGTTAATGCATGCTTGCATATAACTGTTGCACTTCAGATAACTGAATATTCTCTTGTGAATAACTCGTGCATGTCAGCTGAGACAGAGACCTAGTTGAGATCAGAGGAGGGACAATGTACTATCAGTTGCATGAATTTTTCCTATAAAGGAAACTCATCCATGGAGAAGGATTTATCTCCTTTAGGATTATGCACTTAGATCAGAGGTTAGTGATTGTATGAAGAGGCCAATTCACACAAGTGGTTGCACTAGACCCCAAGGAAAATTGCGCAAAGAAATTGGAGGCTTAGAGGGCAGAGGAGAAGGTTTGAGAGAGGCCTTTAACTGTCTATGAGCAGCAAAGGGATTGCAAAGAGAGCACGATAGCTTGTGAGATAAATCTTTTTGTAATCAAAACTATATTTCTACTTGTATGATAATACAGAGTTGGGGTTTTTGGCTGAGGCTTTCCCAGGGTTATTTCTTCTGTGTTATGTGTGATTGGCTTCTTCCTATTACTTATATGTGTTCAATTGATCTTGCTCAATTCGATTAAGCTTCTGCAAAATGTTTTAGAAGTAGATCGTGTATTGTGCTTTATTATATTGCATAATTTGTTGATCTACAGTGGGAATTTCTACAATGTTTATCTTAGAATTTATGGTATTTATTATAGGGTTTACATACTTAAGGTTTATAATATTAATCCCTTGGGTTTAATATTATTCCATTGAGTTTTTACTCCCTTGCAATTTTAGTATTACTCCCTTGGGTTTATTATATCTTTGGGATTATAATATCAATCCATTGGGTTTATTAAATTAAGGGTTCATATTGCTAGGGTGTAATTTTATTCATAGGGTTTATAATACTAATCCTCGGGTTTAATATAAATATCTTGGGTTTATAATGATGGTCAGCCATGGTCCAAGAGTGAACACATAACCAGCAGTACACTTCCGATCATCAGGGTCACCAGCCCAATCGGAATCAGTGAAACCAACCAATAGAGGAGATGCTTCAGCACTGTAATGAATGCCAAACTGAACTGTACCGCGAACATAATGAAGGATTCGTTTAGCTGCTTTCCAATGAATTTCACGTGGGGTTTGCATAATCCGAGCAACAAGGCCAACAACAAAGCAAAGATCAGGACGAGTATGGGTTAAATACAAAAGTTTTCCTACAAGTTGATGGTATAAGGTAGGATCAACTTCAGGGGAAGTACAAGAGACTGAAAGTTTGACTCCAGACTGAAAGGGAGAAGGAGCTGGCTTACTATCTTCCATGTGAAAGAAGCGTAGAAGATCACAGGCATACTTGGATTGGGAGAGGAAAATACCTTCCTTGGATTGCAAGACTTGAAGACCGACAAAATAATGTAAATGTCCTAAGTCTGCCATTTCAAACTTCTTTTTAAATCTGGACTTCACATGGTTAATAAGGTTGGGATCAGTACCAGTGAGGATAAGATCATCAACATAAAGAACAAGAATGATAAGAGACTTGCCCTCTTTCTTGGTGTAGACAGTATTGTCAGAATGACACCTAGAAAACCAGATTCTAAAAGAAAGCTATCCATTTTGGCATACCAAGCCCGAGGAGCTTGCTTGAGACCATAAAGGGATTTCTTAAGCCGACATACAAGACTGGAGTCTGTTTGTATAAACCCAATAGGTTTTTCCATATAGATTTCTTCATGCAAGTCCCCATGCAAGAAGGCGTATTTAACATCCATCTGATGGACGTCCCATTTGAAAGAGGCAGCAAGGGAAAGAACAAGGTGGACAGAGTTCATTTTGGCAACAGAGGAGAAGGTTTCAGTATAGTCAATGCCTTCAACTTGTGAAAAACCCTTAGCAACAAGACGAGCTTTATGTTTATCAACTTTTCCATATGGTCCAAACTTGGTTTTGTAAACCCATTTGCATCTAACAAGTTTTCATCCCTTTGGAAGAGGAACAAGATCCCATGTATCATTTGCCAATAATGAACGAAATTCTTCATTCATAGCCACGTCCCAATATGGATGGCCTGAAGCTTCTGCAAAGGTGTCAGGATCATAATTTGTTGAAGCTTGAACCAGTAAAGAAGAGGCTCTATCGAACTGAGAACGTGTACGTCGTTGATCTGTAGGATCACCTGCAAGAGCACTTGCTGCATCCCGAGTAGCACGGAACCATTTTGGAAGCTGAGGAGCTGAAGGAGGATCTTGAGAAGGTGGGGGAGGATTGTCATCCTTGCTATCATCATCTGAAGAAGAAATGTTTTCAAAAGTAGAAGGGATAGAGAGAGGTGGCACATTCGCCGCACTAGGCTCGTAGGTCGATATATTTTCAGCAAACTTTACATCTCCTCTAATGATAACATTTTTGGGCTTAAGTGGAATAAGTCTATATCCTTTGACATCTTCAAAATATCCAACAAAAATACATTTTTCACTCTTAGGTTCTAAAGATTTATGCTTCTCACCTGGAATATGGGCCCATGCTTCACTTCCAAAAACACGAAAGGGACTTACATCTGGTTTAATTGAGCTCCATGCTTCTTCTGGAGTGATATTCTTTAAAACCTTAGTAGGAGTGCGATTTACTATGTAATTTGCACAGTTAATGGCTTCTGCCCAATAGTTAAGACTAAGTTCTTTAGATTGAAGCATACAATTAGCCATTTCCTTTAAGGTGCGATTCCTCCTTTCAGCTACACCATTTTGTTGTGGAGTATATGGAACAGTATGTTGCATTTGAATTCCATTCTCAGTGCAAAAGTTGATGAAGTCGTTTTTAGCATATTCTCTGCCATTATCAGATCTTAGCTTAAGAATTTGATGTCCAGATTGTTTTTCAACAAAGGCCTTAAAGGCCAAGAATTTGTTAATACTTCACTCTTGAGTTTTAAGAAGTATACCCAAGTGCGTCTGGAGAAATCATCAATGAAAGTTAAGAAATACTTGTAGCCAGAGAAGGAAACAACTGAAAGTTGACCACATAAATCACTATGCACAAGCTATAAATAGGTTGAGGCATGCCAAGAGGCACGTTTTTCAAAACTATCCCGATGATGTTTTCCTAGTACACATCCGGAACAAACACCATCTCTGCAAGATACCATAGGAAGACATGTCACCATATTTTCTTTACATAGATTTTGAAGGGAG
>APFE031345292.1:649-20015 GCA_000404065.3 Pinus taeda | reverse complement strand
TCTATGTTACAATACATATTTATACATGTCAAAGCATCTAATACCATGGACCAAAAATCATCGCGTCCAAAACCATGGACCGAGAACCATAGGTAGGTTCGCCCAACCTAATATAGGGTCGAATTTATTTTTTCTCGGGGTGCTGCCCCCAACCCCGTAGATGGGGGCTACCCACCCCCCTCAAACCCCCCAGACAGGTGGGGCTACCGCCCCCCGCTACGCAATCGGCCCGGTTCACTACGTAGGTTAGTGGTGGAAATAATATAACACAACCTAACAATTTTCACTGCCCTTATCCTGCTCCTTTTTTTGCTCTTTCTCTTGTTCTTTCTCCTGCTCTTTCTCTTTTCCTTTCTCGATAATCTTTGATACAACAGGAGGTTTGTCAATGAGTTGTTGTTCAGGCTCGCTTGGTTGTGTTGTCAGGGTAGTAGCTAATAAGTCTACAGGTAGATTTTGCAACCTCTGTTCTCTGAGCTTATTGAATTCTACTAGCCTTTCATCATTATATCTCATTTTGGCCAGTGCTTGTACCTAGAATAATGACTCTGCCAAAGAGAAAAGTCATCAAATTCATCTTTCTCATGATCAAACCTTGTAAGTTTCACTTGTTCAAGCACGGTATAGGCAACTTTCCTTGGATCGAATTGCCTATTAGGAATTGTTGCAAGATTAAGCATGTTTATTTTCCCTGCTTCCTTCTCTGCATGCTTGTAGTCATGCAAAGTATAAACACTGCATCTCAAAGGAAAAGCAGTCCAAGCCTGGTTTTTTGAAATCCTAACAGTCTTGGATGTTCCTGTGGCTGTAATTTGATAGGCCAATTCTTGGGCTAACAGCTTGTCAGGTATGTACAGAGGAAAGACATGAGGTCTTGGAAGGATACCAAAAACCCTTATGTATGTGAACTTATCTTCCCCAAACCAATTTCCTAAGCGGTTAGGTCAATCTCTACTTCCGAAGAAATCTTTGGGGCAGGCTTATCAAAAATGGCATGGTAAATAGGCAAAGTAAAACCATTACAGATTTGGTACAAGTGGTCCTTATAGTGCGCTTTCCACAACTTTTGGTGATAAATGTGAATTGGCATGGGGTCTTGTGAAGTCCATCTCCAACCCAGTACAGGAAATTCAGAATTGAGACAAGGAGTATCTAAAATATAAGCACTAAAATAAAACAAAGGAATAGACCTATCGGCCATGTGAGTTTTATTTCTAAACTCAAGAATTGTAGGGGCTAATTTATCTGACAGTATATTTCCCCAATCAATTATTTCACTCTTAACTGTCGCTTCCATTAAAGGAACCATTTCAATAGTGAATTTTTCAAAATCATGTAATCCCAAAATTCTACACATCATTTCCCTAGCATAAGAGTAAGGAGAACATAATTAATCTACAGAGTACTTACTTGAAGATTCATGTTTATGCCTTGCGGGGTTCTCTCTCCACTCTTGAATTGGGGCCAATTCAATCTCATTCTCACTTGCGAACTTCTCAAGAAATGCTTTATTGTATTTATTTTGAGGTTCAGGCAAGTGATACATTTTCCTTAAATCATTAGGTTGAAATGAGATGAAGACCCTTCTGTCGACTGTGCAAAATGTTCTGTTTAAAATAGTGATTTCCTGTCCTACCCATCGCACTACATCAGTCTATGGAAGAATTTTTTCACGAGCTACTATTCGGTGTAGATATGAGTCAGCTAAATCTTTCGGGGAAGCCTCTAATTTTCTAGTTGAATCTGCGGTAGCTTGTAATGATACTGTTTCAGGCTCCTCTACTTCAATTAGATTATATATGCTTTGAAAGCTTGTGTTTCCAAGGCCAAGACACGTAGTGTCTGAAATCAATCCCTTTTTGCTTGGTCCTGGACCAGTGGTGGATTGCACAATTACTGCGGGAGCTGCTACTGCCGCGGATCTCTTGGATTTCTTCCCCATTTGGCTTGAACTTGTTGTTTCTGTAGAGCTCTGCGCAAGGAGTAAAATAAATGTAATACAGAGAATAGGTGGTGTGCACCAATATGAAAGAATTATATCTATTAGAGAGTAATGAAATATTAAAATAATACTGCCGTAGATACAATCTCAGGGGAGATCTCGGCAAAACTACTTCATTAATTGGCCATTAACCTGTCAATCATTTTAAATACCCATCATATCGTTTATATGTGGAATGATTCATTCAAGTGTGGCTTGAGTTTTTTGTCGGATAATCACAAGTAAATCATTATCGGGAATGGAAAGGCTTTTAATAATAATCCAAAATAATGCATGCAGGCCTTCTAAATCTTTTTTGAAACTCACGCCTTGCTTTATCGGATCTCAATCGAAGATGTGCTCGGGTCATAGTACTTATGTTATTACGAAATTTCTGATCCCCAATGGCGATACACCTTATCACATTGGGAGATTTTAAAGGTGTCTTAACATGCATTGCGTTACATCCCCCGATTGCCGATAGTGATATCGCATTGGAGAAATAGTGGGAGGGCCTTTTGTTATATTTGCTTGCCTTTCCCGATAACTGATAGTTACTCACTTTTCGGATCGGGGTAAATCAATGGGTCTTTGCATTATGTTTTCCTTGTTGTTGCGATATGCGATCTTGCGATTGCTTTATTGCAATAATAAAGAATTTTATATTTATTTCATAAGATTGATTTCATATTTGTTCAAAAGGTTTATAATATATCGTTTCCTTTGGACCTTTTGATGAAGGATTTGTAATGATGAATTAATACCAATTTTATTCACACATCTATGTTTAAAAGGAACCCATTTCATATTATAGTTAGAAAGAAAAATTTTATGAAATGGGGGGGTGGTTGTACAACACAACAATTGGTGATTCAGTGGGAGAAACAGTTATCTCTAAAAATGTTGAAATACTTAAACTTTCTTTATATAGAAATATTATCTAAGAGGAGAATTCTAATATAACTAGGTATACATAAATTCTGAATCTAATAATAGCTATTTTTTCTATTTTCTTCTCTTGTTAAAATTAAATACATTGTAAGTTTTAAACTAGCCTTAATTGGTTGGTAATGATAAAACAAAGAACTTTTCCAACTTAGCTTTATAATGACTCCTTTGTCATAGGTAAAGCCTCTGCTGCCAGCAAACGTCTATAGTCTCAATAGGGATACATTTTAACCATTTAATCGTCCATTATCCCATCCATTTCAGAGTATAATTAAAAGAATGAATCCAAAAATATGCCTTCATATTTTGTATCACTTTCCTTTTTTCTTATTTTGCAAGATAAAAAGCCATTGTCCTGGTTTGGTGGCCAGCTATTTGATAATGCCATTCACTGGTTGTAATTTAGCTGAACAAGCTGGCTCCTGATGAGACCCCTTGTCTTATAATTATAATCCATTACCCTGTTTTGGTATGCAGTATTGGTAGTGTCAGTTGAACTATTCCCCAATGATCATGGTAAGCAGGCTTGTAATAAGACCGCTTATCTTTTATATCAAATATATTTTAGAATTACACTCTGAGTAATCATAAACTTTGATGAATGAGATGAACACTTTTCTCCTTAGGAGAGCATGGATGACAGGGTAAGAGTTGAAGATGCTAAGATTGAATCAGTTTCTGTTTTTATATTGATAATTGTTTTTGGCCATTTGAAAAGATTAAAATGATTTACAGTACTTCTAAATCTTGAGAAGATTTCACAAAAATAAAATGGGGTTTCAAAATCTAAATATACCTAATTTCCTAGAAATTTTCCTTTTGTTTAAGGTTTCCATTTTAAAAGTAAATATCAAAACTATTTCTTTTGAGAAACTTTTTCAATATAGCAAAGGCCAATGGAAGATATCTTACAATTTTATTTTCCAATAATCCTAAAAACTATGAACACAACTTTTGCTGAAAATGAATATTTACAAAGGGAGAAGGGGTTACCTCATCAATTGAAGAATTTTTTCAAGATAAGGCCATTAACAAGAAGACATCTCTCTTACCTGAGATATCTTGCAATATGAAAGTAGAATGGCCTATCTTCTCATTGATTTGAAATGGTCTGAGCCCCATTTTCTGGAACTTAGTGTGTTTTCCTTTATCCTCATGGGCTTTGTCCCATTTCAGAACTAGATCACCAACTTGTAATTGTTTTGAACTGGATGAAGTTGAATCAAAAGATGACTTGATAATTTATTGATGTTTTGGAGGTATAATTCTAGCTTTTTTCCTTTCTTCTTCTAATTTTAAAATTTGATCATGTCTTAGTTGAAAAGAAGATGAGGGACTTTTTTCAATAAACTGCACTAAGGCTAAAGATGGAAGTAATAAATTGGTTGGTATTACAACTTCCTTTCCATATACTAGATTAAATGGAGAAGTACCTATGGAAGCTTTCTGTGTTATTCTGTCAGCCCATAGTGCAAATATCAAAGATTTATGTCAGTTTTTATAATTCTGCTCAATAGTTCACTTAATGATTTTGACGAGATTTTTATTGGTGGATTCTGCTAAACCATTACCTTAGGGATAGTAATTCGCAGAATATTTCAATTTAAACCCTCTTCTGATAGTGAAATCAAACATAGAATTTCCAGAGAAATAAGATGCATTGTCAAAAACAAGAGCATTTGGGACATCAAACCTAGTAATAATGAATTAATTTATGAATTGCATAATTGCCTCAGAGTTTGTTGTCTTCAGAGGAATTGCTACAACCCACTTAGTAAATTAATCGGTAGCAGTAAGGATATATTTATGTTGTTTGGATGACTGTGGAGTGATTTCCCCAATGATATCCAATCCCCATTGCTCGAAAGGTTGTTCAATGTTGACTGGTTGCAAAGGGAAAGTTGGTTTTCTTTGTCTTTCACTAGAGATTTGATAACTTTGGCATTTCCTTACGTATTCATGAGTATCTCTGAATAGGGTGGGCCAATAATATCCAACATGAATGATTTTGTGGGCTGTTGTATCAGCTCCAAAATGTCCTCTTGCTGGTCTGTCATGTAGCTCCTACAAAACTTTTTGCGCTTCAGGTTTTTCTAAGAATCTTAATAAAATTGAATCATAATTTCGCCTAAAAAGTACATCATCTACAATTATGAAGTTTTTCACTTTAATCTAATGGCGCATTTGTTTTTATAGGACAGATTAGAAGGTGCATATCCATTTTTTAAATAGAAAATCAGATCTGCATATTGTGATTCGAGATCTGTGATACTTATCTGATTGATTTCTTCAGTGTGTTTTGTACCTTCTGATTCTTGAATGTTGGATGCTCCTGCTCATAACCTGCAAAAACCTTGGCCTCTCACAATCTTTGCTGGCTTGATCTCTAAGTCATATTCTTGTAATGTTGTGACCCAATTTGCCCATCTTTCTCCTAATTCCCTTTGAATTAGTAATTGTCTTACTGCTGAAAAAGGAACTATGACTTTTGTGTTAGCTTTTAAAAGGAAGGGTCTATAGTGTTTGACGGCTTTGTACACAGCAAAGGCTTGTTTTTCAACTTCTCAATAATTAAGTTCAGCACCTTGAAGATTTGAACTGTAAAGTGAAATTGGTGCCTCCAAGTTTTGATCATTAATCTGAGTCAACACTGCTGCATAAGACGAGGTGGATGCGAGAGTATACAATATGAAATGACTTGAAAAATTGGGAGTGCTTAAAGAAAGGGTGTTAATTATTGATTATTTGATAGAATCAAATGCCTTGTTTTCTGAAAATCCCCATCTAAATACCGAATTTTTCTTAATCATTGTTTGCAATGGTAAAATAATCTGGGAACAATATGGAACAAATCGTTTAACAAAGTTAATTTGACCCAAAAATGACTGCATGGATTTTTTGTTATGAGGGAATGGAATCTCATAAATCTCTTTAATTTTATCTGGATCAATATAAATACCATCTTTGCAAACAATGAAGCCCAAGAGCTTTCCTTGATTAAGAGCAAAAAAGGACTTTTTTGGATTGAGCGAGATACCATACCTTCTGCAGCATTCAAATATTTGTTTTAAATCATGTAAATGACTAGACCTTTTCTTGGAAAATACAGTAATATCATCTAAATAGACAACTAATGTTTTATTGATCAATCCTTTGAATGTTATATCCATTGCTCTTTGGAATGTAGCTCCTGCATTGATAAGTCCAAAAGGCATTTTTTGGTAAGCATAAGTTCCCCATTTAGTTCTGAAGGTAGTTTTAAGCCTATCATCACGATGGACCAAAATATGGTTATATCCTCAAAAACCATCTAAAAAGGACATTAACTCAGAACCAACTACTGAATGGTGTATCTGCTCCATGGTAGGTAAAGGGAAGTTATCCTTTTGCCTTGCTTTATTAAGATTTATAAATCTATGCAAATCCTGATGTCGCCATTTTTATTTCCAATAGGCACCATATTGGACACCTAGTTTGAATTTTTGACAGGAAAAATGATCTTAGCCATCAAGAGTTTATTTAGTTCGGTTTTTATCTGACTCTCTAGGTTAGGATGAATTTTCCTTAACTTCTGTTGGACTGGTTTTTGTTCAAAAAGCATTGAAATAGTATGCTAAATGATCGACGCATCGTATGTTTTAAAATCATCATATTTCTAAGCGAAGACATATTTATTTTTTCGTAATAACCTAATGAATGTTGTTCTTTCTTCCAAAGAAAGTCCTAATCCCAAATAGATGTTTTGAGGGTTTTCCTTAGTACCTAGGTTTATCAATTCAAATCGTAAAGTGGAACTTTGGAGCTTTGAATTGGTCACCTGTTTAAACCTGTCTTTAATATCATAAAGATCTTCTAGCTTAACCACTGGATTTGGTATTGAGTTTTATTCTTACTTTTCCTTCATTTGAAGGTCATGATCACTTTCATCAATGATTTGATCATCATAGGACTTGTCAGAAGTCAAGAAATTTAAAATGTCTTCATCATGATTGAACACTCACCAATTGGTGACATTGTCAGGAATTGAAGGTCTAAAAATTAACTCTACTAAAAATTTGTCTGGGCTGTAATCTTCGGAAGGTAGGAGTTTAAAAGAAACATTAGCTAGCAAGTCTACTTCTGCATTATGGGATCTAGGTATAGGAGAAATATTGAATGCTAAAAATTGAGATATGAGTTCCTGCACCAAAGACTAATAGTGTTTGAGATGACTACAAAGACAGTGAATTGTATTTCTAACTTGTTTTATGACAATTTCTAAATCACCAAACACTTTCAAATATTGGACTTTAAGACAAATTGCTTTGTATAGTCCTTGAACTAAGGCCTCATATTCAGCTGTATTATTTGTGCATTCAAATTCCAATCTACATGATAACATAGTTTTTCTCCCTCAGGGCTAACTAAAATACACCCTGCTCCTGCACCTTCACTAGATTTAGACCCATCAAAGTATAGTGACCAAAGTAAAGAATTATCAACAATTTTATTTACAGCTTCCTCAGCAATATTGACACATCTTGATCTATCGGTTTGTGAAAATTTTTCAATTTGGCATGTGAAATTATTTACTGAGAAAGGAGATGGTTGGATAGTGAAATTGCCAAAGAATGATTCAGAAGAGTAATTCACCAAAATATTGTTATTGAATGCTATTGGTTGATTCTCCTATTCAAATTCAATGATAGTATGGGTCATATGTTTCTCCCGATCGATTTTGATTTGATTTGGCTTTCCTTTATAGGGTAGCCACATATGGGACCAATCGGTGGAAATATAACCGTGGAGTTTCTCAGACAAATCCCTACTCAAAATTAAACCATAAAATTCAGGTATATCGTCAATTAAAATATCAATTCTCTGAACCACTCATGGATCAGCTAATAACCTGATAGTTACGGAGTTGATTTCCCCTAAAACCTGGACCTTGGTTCTATCCAACTGTACAATATGAATTCCATATTTTTGGGGTTCAATGTTCAGTTTGGAACAAACTGAAGTTGGCATTATGTTAGAGGATGCCCCTGAGTCAATCAAACAATTGTGTAGATTTCTATTATAGATCTCATAGGTCAAGAGAAAAGGGGGAGTATGAGAATTTGATCTATCTTCGATTAAAAATCGGTAGCTTCAACCCTACGAGGAGGCAGTTGACCTGAATCATTTGCAGCTTTGGAGAACACAACATTAGAAAGAGGTGAAGAAGGTACTACATTTAGTTCCTTAATAAGTAATTTCTGTTGATGTTTGAGTTTGCTAAGTTCAAACATAGTAATGTTTGCCTTTGTCTTCTTCATATCATCATTAATATTGTAATCCATTGAATCCGATACTACCAATGTCTTAGATGTTGAAGGTATGTTTGAGGATGATGGTTGATTTTGGGATGTTGTTGTTGCTGATTTCTTTGTGGGAAAATTTTCTTTTATAGTAGTGGTACCTGCACTCCTTTTCTTTGAAATTGACTGAGCAGGTTCAAGAGTACCTTTACTCCTGGTAGTTACAGGGAAAGCTTCTTGTTCAATTTCTGTATCGGAGTTAGGTAAAATTAAGTCCCACATCCCATGGCATTCGACAATCTCCTCTTCTTCGGGTTCGTCGGATGGTAAGACTATTTCGTATTCTTCTTCCTATTTAGGATCTGAGTCTGCATTAGATATACCATTTGGTGGTTTTGACTCGGGTTTTTAAAAATTTCTAAATGGCCTCTTTGTTGAAGTTTTAGCTGCTACTTGTTTTTTCATTTTAACCATTTCATTTGACATAGTCTTGAGGACCTTTTGAAGACCCTCCATATCATATGGATATTTAGGGGTTTTCTTCTGAATCATCCTTAAAAGAAACTTTTTTGGATTTTCTATCTTCAAGAGCAGCTTTCTTTTCTAAAGCAATAATGCGTTTCTCTACAGTAAGCGCCTCTTTCATGTTTTCAGCTAAAGTTGGTTTTGCAGCTCTATCTACAAAAATGGTTATATTTGAAGGTAGGGTTGTTATATACCATTCACTACCGATTTTCTCACTTGGTTTAGAGTCGGTTGGAATCTTATTCAAGAGGTTATTGAATTGCGAGTTGAATTCCTTGATAGGTTCTCTAGATTCTATCCTAAGATTTGAAATATCATTGATTAATGTTGCTAAAGATTTATCATCGCCATACTTAGTGTGAAACTGTTCTTGAAAAATGTTCCAGCTGATAATGGATCCAGAGGGTAGGGAAAAATACCAAGACCCAACTGATCCTTGTAAGGTATAAGGGAAAAGTCTAATGACAACATCTTCCTGTGTCACTCCTTTTAGATCAACTGATAACATGAAATTGTTAAAATGTTCTTCGGCTAATGTTCCAACATATGGATTAAATTTCGGCAACCATTTTTGAGGAGAATCTGGTAATGGATGTAATGGTGCAGGCACATTGACTGCACTAGGACTATTCCATGGATTCTGAGCCATCGTATAACTAATAACAAATGATATTCTAGATGTTATTCCAGGTGTTTAGGGAGGAGTTGGTATTGAAGATTGAATAGGTTGGGATGTTGAAGTTGGTGATCCCTGTTGAACAACAATGTGTAATGGAGGAGTGGATGGTTGACTTCACATTGGAGAAGATGAAATGGAGGATGATGATGAGAAGGTCTCGCTGTCCGATCCTTCAGTGTTCTTTTTAGCCATTTTCCTTTTCGGTAAAGGCAACTCAGTAGGTTCAATACCGAGCTTTCCACTTTGAAGTCTAGTGAGAGGGTGAGGTAGATTGGATTTTGAAATCTCACTGCCTTGAGATACTTTAGATTTCTATGGTGATATCGAAAAGACTTGAAGTTTCTGGATGAAAGACCGAACTTTAGGAGACTCGGGACTTAATCGATCTGGAGTATGATGGGATTGAGAAGTGGTAGTTGATTCCGAGGTGAGGTGGAGGGAGATTTACTCAAAGAATGGTCTGTAGGCTTTGATTTACTGAGTTCATGCCCTCCTTCTAGCACCGAAAATGTTGATGCCTCGAACATCGCTGCAACAACATCAGGGAAAACCACCTAGTCTGGACCTTAATGCAGCTGCTTTTCCGTTTGGTGTGGTGGCTCCGACTGGAATTAATGGGACCAGTTTCCCAGTTATGAATAAAAAGGGATGGATAAATGAGTGGCTTTCTAATAAAATAGTAATGGGTGAATGATTTAATCTAAAAAGTAAAAATATGAATAACTATCCTATCCTGGGAATTTTCTGTTTTTATTGTAACGTTTGATAATTTTTATCCACAAACAAGCATGTAGATGACTCTATTGGTAAATAAAGACATTTGTTTATATGATAATTACTTTTTTCAAGTAGTTGAACAAAATAATTATTAAAACATTATTACACTTATGCTTTATATATCACTGATACATATATGACTAAAAGAATAACATTCCTTAAACATTCAATAGTGAAAAATATAAGGATTGTTGTTGAAAACACATACATATATCCAATGATAGCAAGAGTAATCAAATGATGATTCACATAAAAGAATGTAACAAGTTCATAGATAATAGTACCATATGTGCTGTGAATCATTCCCGATATCAATCGCATTCAAATTCCTTTTTCCAACTTAGAAATACTTTCACATCAAGGCAATAGTGAACATCCCATAAAAGCTATCCTCCTTAGAATTTGGAATACTCGCCTAGTCTTTATAAAAAATATACCAGAAGCAGAATAGTGCAACTTCCAGGTTTGAGTTTTATACAAAAACTGAGGACCCTTTCTAAATGCATGAAAGGGTCTATAAATACTTATTAAACTAACTAACTAAAAAAATCATATGCTATTTAATTGGTACAACTAAATCTTGAGTATCTTCTCCACAATAGGTTTGTTGATAGTCGGCAGCATGATTCATTGTTTTGGCTATTCTCCTTTTTATTTGAGTTGGTAGATTGCAAGCATCGGTTCCAATTCTGGGGGACGACTGACATGAGAATGGAGTTGAGCTGAGTATGTGGCATCATGTATTTCGGGAATGATACAACTGATCGCATCGGTTAAACATTTGAGGGCGGCCCTTTGACTGTATGGTTTTACTAAGAAAAACCAATAGGTATCCCAGGTTAAACTTTGGATGTCAGCGATTAATCTTCCATTCTTCTCCAATTCTTGATTGCATACTTGCTCCAATGTCTTAGCTGATAGCAGTTTACCTGGGGTACATTGTGAAATCATGTTAGACACATAAAGAGTGTTATTAATTAACTTAATTAAGTTACTTGTAGATAATCTACATCTACAAACCTCTCTCTCTGCTTTCATCAGCTGTGACTGGCATTCTAAGAAAAGGATCTCCTTGTGTGATTCTAGGATTTTGGGTAGATTTGCTGCCTGCCTGTCATTGGTGTCTTGTCAAGCAAGAAAGTTTGTCAGAGACTCATCGGCCTATCCCAAATCCTGCCTAGCATCAACCGATTTTTCAAATATTTATGCCATTATATGATAAAGGGGCTCAACCAGAGAAATGTTATGACATAACATTCTTAACTGTGTAACCAATTCCTTGTTAATTTGTAGTGCTTCAGACCTAAAATCGGCAGGTTGTGGAAGACTCTTGAACTTCTCTATTTGAAGTGACAACTGAGCAATTTGCTCATTTTTCATTTTCATCATTAGTTCATTCATCGTCTTTAACCTGGCCAATGCTTCGGATAATTCTATCTACTTTTGTATTGCGCTTGAGTCTATTCTTTGTTTCTCTTCAAACAATTGCTTATCTAATTGATTGTTTAATTTCTGCTGTGTTGATAATTGTTGTTCCAACTATTCAATTTTTTGTTGTGCTTCAAACACCTGTGATTGTAACAAAACAATTGCTTGATCCTTTCCTTAAGTAGATTACTTACTTCCCATGCCTTGTCCATAGTTTTCTGCGGAATAAGCTCTGGCATACTGAGAAAGCTTAGGTCATCGGAAGGGTCAAACTCTTCTTTCCATACTACATTAGCTGTCTCTGTTTGCTCTGGAAACAGGGAAGGTTGATCAAGTCTTCTCCTTTTCCTCTGTATTTTCACTACAACCCTATGTTTGGGACTGAAAAAGACATCTAATGGAGGTATGTCCTCCACCTACAAAATAATTTGATCAGAGGGATCTTTTGGAATCATTTCTAAATCCGTGCTAGGGGGTAGGCCAATGGCTCCTACATTCGGAACCTTTGTTGATGTTGTATCTTGTCCATCTGTTACTTTTGGTGTATTGGCACCTTTTGGGCCCTCCAGATTGCTTATAATGGAGTCAAATTGCTGCCATTCTTGGAGTAGTTTAAGATCAATCTGGGTATCCACATTGATATTTTCGTTGCCCTTATCCTGCTCCTTTTTTTTCTCTTTCTCCTGTTCTTTTTCCTGCTCTTTCTCTTGCTCTTTCTCTTTTCCTTTCTCGAGAATCTTTGATATAGCTGGAGGTTTGTCAATGAGTTGTTGTTTAGGCTCGCTTGATTGTGTTGTCAGGGTAGTAGCTAATAAGTCGAGAGATAGAGTTTTCAACCTCTGTTCTCTAAGCTTATTGAATTCTACTAGCCTTTCATCGTTATATCTCATTTTGGCTAGTGCTTGTACCTGGAATAATGACTTTTCCAAAGAAAACAAGTCATCAAAATCATCTTTCTCACGATAAAACCTTGTAAGTTTCGCTTGTTCAAATGGTTGCAAGATTAAGCATGTTTATTTTCTCTGCTTCCTTCTCCGCATGCTTGTAGTCATGCAAAGTATACACACCGCATCTCAAAAGAAAGGTAAGCCAAGCTTGCTTTTTTTAAATCCTAAGAGTCTTGGATGTTCCTGCAGTTGTAATTTGATAGGCCAATTCTCAGGCTAACAGCTTGTCAGGTATGTACAGAGGAAGGACATGAGGTCTTGCAAGGCTACCAAAAACCCTTATGTATGTGAAGTTATCTTCCCCAAACTAATTTCCTACAACAATTAGGTCAATCTCTACTTCCGAAGAAATCTTTGGGGCAGGCTTATCAAAAATGGCATGGTAAATAGGCAACATAAAACCATTACATATCTGGTACAAGTGGTCCTTATAGTGCACTTTCCACAGCTTTTGGTGATAAATGTGAATTGGCATGGGGTCTTGTGAAGTCCATCTCCACCCCAGTATAGTAAATTCAGAATTGAAACAAAGAGTTTCTAAAATATAAGATCTAAAATAAAATGGAGGAATAGACCTATCGGTCACGCGAGTTTTATTTCTAAACTCAAGAACTGCAGTGGCTAATTTATCTGACAGTATATTTCCCCAATCGATTATTTCACTGTTAACTACGGCTTCCATTAAAGGAACCATTTCAATACTAAATTTTGAAGAATCATGTAATCCCCAAATTCTACACATCATTGCCTTGGCATAACAGTAAGGAGAACATAATGAATCTATAGTGTACTTACGTGAATATTCATGTTTGTGCCTTGCGGGGTTCTATCTCCACTCCCGAATTGGGGCCAATTCAGTCTCATTCTCACTTGAGAACTTCTCAACAAATGCTTTGTTGTACTTCTTTTGAGGTTTAGACAAGTGATACATTTTCCTTAAATCATCATGTTGAAATGAGCCGAAGACCCTTCCATCGACTGTGCAAAATTTTCTGTTTAAAATAGGGATTTCCTCTACTGCCCATCACACTACATCAGTGTATGGAAGAATTTTTTCACAAGCTGCTATTCGGTGTACATATGAGTCAGCTAAATATTTCAGGGAAGCCTCTGATTTTTTAGTTGAATATGTGGTAGCTTTTATTGATATTGTTTCAGGCTCCTTTGCTTCAATTAGATTATATATGCTTTGCCAGCTTGTGTTTCCAAGGCCAAGACATGTAGTTTCTTAAATCAATCCCTTTTTTCTTGGTCCTAGATTAGTGGTGGATTGCACTGTTACTGCGGGAGCCGCTGTTGCCGCGGACCTCTTGGATTTCTTCCCCGTTTGGCTTGAACTTTTTGTTTCGGCGGAGCTCTCCACAAGGAATAAAATGAATGTAATACAGAGAATAGATGGTGTGAGCCAATATGAAATAATTATATCTATTAGCAAGTAATGAATTATTAAAATAATACTGCCGCAGATACAATCTCAGGGTAGATCTCGGCATAACTGCTTCATTAATTGGCCATTGAACTTGTCAATCATTTTAAATACCCATCATATCGATTATATGCCAAATGATTCATTCAAGCGTGGATTGAGTTTTTTGGCGGATAATCACAAGTAAATCACTATCAGGAATGGGGAGGCTTTTAACAATAATCGAAAATAATGCATGCAAGCCTTTTAAATCTTTTTTGAAAATTGCACTTTGCTTTATCGGATTGCAATCGAAGATGTGCTCGGGTCGTAGTACTTATGTTATTGCAAAATCACCGATCCCCGATGGAGATACACCTTATCACATCGAGAGATTTTAAAGGTGTCTTAACATGCATTACATTACATCCCCTGATTGCCGATAGCGATATCACATCAGAGAAATAGTGGGAGGGCCCTTTTTTATATTTTCTTGCCTTTCCTGATAACCGATAGTTATTCACTTTTCGGATCAGGGTAAATCAATGGGTCTTTGCATTATGCTTTCCTTTTTGTTGTGATATGCGATCTTGCGATTGCTTTATTGCAATAATAAAGAATTTTATATTTATTTCATAAGACTGATTTCATATTTGTTCAAAAGTTTTATAATATATCGTTTCCTTTGGACCTTTTGATGAAGGATTTGTAATGATGAATTGATACCAATTTTATTCACACATCTATGTTTAAAAGGGACCCATTTCATATTGTAGTAAGAAAGAAAATTTTTATGAAATGGGGGGGTTGTTGTACAGCACAACACCACCAAAAGTTGCAGCTTTCAGAGGAGGCTCAAATGAACCTACAGTGCAGTTCAAATAAGGAAATCTTCTAGTCCACACAGGTCAAACTTTACTTCTACAGTTGCATTTTTTAGTTTCAGCAGCTTTCGGCTTCACATGTGTGAGGGAGAGACCCTTTTCTGCGCAGTAGAGAAGAGACTATTTTCTATGTAGTAGAGAGAGAGAGATGTGATGAGATGAGTGAGTCTAAATGAGGAAAGGTCCTCCTATATTTATACACAACATTGGTGTTTGAATAGATGCAACTATTGGGCTTTTGAGCCTACATGAGTTGTAGGTCAGCTTGATAATATTTATAAAATCAAAATAAATTGATATCTGCATGAATGCTTATCGGAATCAGATGATCTTTATATCAATCCTACACCTCTCAATGAGACGAATTTAATGAACATATTATCATCCATGAATAACATGACCCACATGAACTTTTTCCCTAGTTGTCAATTTTAACAACATCACAATAATCTTAAACTCAGTAGGAATCATTATCTCATCAATTATTTTCCAAAGCTTATCCCAAGGAATAGTGTTAAAGACTTTTCTAAAATCGAGAAAGAAACAAAATAGACCAAATTTACTATTACAACATTCCTCGGAAATGATAGGATGGTCGATAATCGATTGGTATCTCCTAAAACCATTTTTCCCTTTATCTCTTTTACCATGGATTTCAAGCCTATGGCTAATCTTCCTATCTGAAATGAAACCATAAATCTTGGCTAAGATGTGGCTAATCATAATGGTCATGTAGTTAGAGGGAACAACTTTGTCTCCAATTTTAAAGATAGGCACAATACGGATTTGCGTCCAATTTTTATGGAAGCCATGCTTTATAGACAAGTTGGTAAGCTTGTTGAGATGAGGAATGAGGATAGATATTCTGAGCTTTTAGATCTCAACTTGGTATCCTTCAATACCTTTAACTTTCTCATTAGTGAGCTTATTAATACGAGACTCATTGTCCTCAAGGGTAATATATCATGCTTAATAGGAGTGCTAATGATGTTTTCCATGGTGTCTAGAGATTCATACAAATTCTTAAGGTATATGTCCCATATTTCTAAGGGGATCGAATGATTATCATTAGATTTACAAAAAAGCAGATTCTGCCAAAAAAATTTGGGTTTGACTTTAGAGAGGTGGAAAATATTCTCTTGTCTTTTATTAATATATGAACAATTCTTCACTTTAATGAGGGCCTTTTATACACTAACATTTCATAGATTTGTAATTTTGTTAGGATCATAATGAATACTTTCCCTGACACTTTTATAGTCTTTGTCATACCAAGGTTTGGAATTTTCATTTATATTGTTATATGAAAACTGAGAGGATAAGTTGTTAATGGTGGTGGAAAGAGTAGTAGTAAAATTGTGATAAATTTGATCAATATTTTTATTATAAATTAGGGAACTTAAATATGTTATGAAACTAGCTCACAAAAAGACAGAAAAGATAGATCAACGCCCTAGAATCCAGCCTCTTCTAGGGGGAAGTCTCCTTTACATTACACAAATGAACAATTCTTGGATGATTGAAATGACAAAACCTAATTTCTATATATAGGAGTCCAAGGGGTCACAATATAACCAAACCGACCTAACAATAATAATATAGGGCACAAAATAACAATAGTGGGATTTTATGGGGCACAATAATAACAATATGGGGACAATAGGGGCACAACAATAAAAATAAGAGATACAAAGATAATAGTAATGGGGGAATCACTAGTATTATATGGACCTAACATGCTCCTCTCATTGAAAAAAAGTGTTTTCCTCAACGCTTGAGTAGTTCTGGATGCTTCTGTACAAAATTCTCATCCTCCCATGCAGAATCTCCAATGGGTAAGTTCTTCCACTTGATGAGATACTCTGAAATTGATCATTTTTGTAGCTTTCAAGTTCTTGTTTCTTTGATTGCTTCAGGCTCCAATATGATTTTTCCTTCCTCATCAAGTTCTGGAAATATTGTTTGAATTGGAAGCTTGTCACCTATAACCTTATTTAAGCATGAAACATGGAAAACTGGGTGCACTCGGGAAGTTGTATGAAGCTCCAATTTGTATGCCATAGTACCTATCTTTTGCAGCACCATGTAAGAACCATAATAGTTTGGTGATAATGTTTTATGCTTCTTAGCTTGCTTGAGGGAAATTTGTTTATATGGTTGTAGCCATAGGAATACCTAATCACCTACATCAAAACTTCTTTCACTGCAATGTTGATCTACCTGTTGTTTCATTCTGTTTTACGCCAAGGTGAGGTTATCCTTTGAGAGTTGGAGAACATGTTGTTGGTGCTTGATGTGATCTTCCACTACTTGAACCTTAGAATTTTCTCTTAAATATGATGTGATGGATGGTGGATGGTATCCATAAACTTCCATAAATGGGGTCATTTTTGTTGCAGTATGGAAGGAAGTGTTATACCACCATTTAGCCAAAGGAAACCATTTGACCCATTGAGTCTGTTTATTAGATACAAAGCAACAAAGATATCCTTCCAAACATTTGTTTACTATCTCATTTTTCCCATCAGATTGAAAATGATAAGATGAGCTATGAGCTAACTGAGTACCAAGACAAGAAAATAATTTTGTCCAAAAATTTCCAGTGAAAATGGGATATCTGTCACTTACAATAATCGTTGGGTTTCGATGTAGCTTTTGAATTGTTTCCATAAATGCCGTAGAGAGTATACTCAATTTAAATGGATGAGATAATGCACAAAAGTGTGTGTACTTGATAAGTCTATCAACTACCACTATGATAACACTCTTTGCTTCAGACTTGCGTGAACCTGTGATAAAAACCATTGAAACCTTCTCCCAACATTGGCTTGGAATGTATAAAGGTTGTAATAGTCTTGGGGTCTTAATTTTTTCAAATTCATTTTTTTGGCAAACTAAATATTCCGCCACAAACTTTTGAATATCCAATTCAAGGCCATCCCAAAAAAATCCTTCTTAACCCTGTGGTAGGTTTTTAGAAATATTGAGTGCCCTCCTAAGGGAGAGGTGTGCAATTCCCTAAGAATCTTTCATTTGAGCTGGGAATTATTACATAGGTATAACTGATCCTTGTACCATAACGAATCATTTTTCCAGCTAAATGTATCAGATGTGCTGGGATCTTGTTGTATCTTTTGAATGAGTGCCCGCACTTCCTCATCATTCTTCCGTTCATTCCTTGCTTCGTTTATCCAATCTGGTTGGATAATAGAACTGGCGTAAAGAAATGCTTCCACATCCTCATCCTTTCTTGAGAGTGAATTTCCCACCACATTTTTCTTCCCTTTTTCGTAGATGATTTCAAAGTCATAACCCAACATCTTTGTGACCCATTATTGTTGCTCTTCTGAATATAATATTTGTTCTAAAAAGTATTTAAGACTATCATGATCTATTTTTACCTTGAAGTGTCTTCCCATTAGGTAGGGTCTCCATTTCCTAAGTGCATGTAGTATTGCCAACATTTCCTTCTCATAAATAGCTTTGTGTAAATTCCTTCCTTTGATTGGATGACTTTCGAAAGAAATGGGTCTTTCTTTTTGCATTAAAACAACACCAATTCCATTTCCTGAGGCATCACATTCCATAATAAAGTTTTTTGTGAAGTCTAGTGCGGCTAAGACTAGTGCTTGGCACATTGCCTAGTTAATATGTTCAAAGGCCTTCGTTGCTTCTGGAGTCCATGAAAATGCATATTTCTTCAACAATGTTGTTAGAGGTACTACTATTCTCCCATAATTCTTAACAAACTTAAGATAATACCATGTCAACTCGAGAAATCCACGTAGATGCTTTATGGATTTGGGGATTTTCCATTCCTTAATGGTTTTAATTTTGCTAGGGCCTACCTTAACACCTTCACGAGATACAATATGACCCATATATTCCATCTCTTGTACTCCAAAGAAACATTTGGAAATTTTTGCATATAATTGTTTCTCCTCCAATAGTTTGAGCACGATGTCAACATGTTGGAAATTATCTTTCCAACACTTGTTGTAGATTAGTATATCATTTGAAAAATACTAACACAAATTTTCTAAGGAAGGGTTTGAAAATGGAATTCCTCAAACCTTGAAATGTAGAGGGTGCATTAGTAAGGCCAAAAGGCATGACCAAAAATTCATAATGACCCTCATGAGTTCTAAATGTTATTTTTGGAATGTCTTTAGTCTTCATTATGATTTGATGATATCCTGAATGAAAATTCAACTGGGTGAAGTAAATTGATCCATGCAATTAATCCAATAATTCATCAATGAAATGAATGGGAAATTTATCTTTGATAGTGAGCTTGTTGAGCTGCTTATAATATGGACACATGTGCCATGATCCATCCTTCTTGTGAACCAATACTACTGAAGCAGAGAAAGAATTTTGACTAGGTCGAATTATACCAGCCTCTAGCATTTCTTCAACCATACGTTCAAATTCACTCTTTTGGGCATAGGGATATCTGTAAGGCCTGATGTTTGTAGGAAAACTTCCCGAATCAAATTCATAGCATGATCAT
>APFE031345283.1:17760-30106 GCA_000404065.3 Pinus taeda | reverse complement strand
AAACACTGTATACCTCTAGATCTTAAAAATGACGTAGCTAGGGCTACCAAAAACCTTTTCGCGTGAAACGAAAGGGGTTCCTCATTGGAACAGATGCTCCTAACACAATAGAGCAGTCCTCTCGGCTCGAAAGCAGTCAGAAATAGTAGATCTAGGAAACGACAATTAGATTCAGTTCTACCAGCTTCAGATTTGGATCACCAACGGACGCGGCCCTCAAATAGATCTGATACCATGTAGGAATTTAATGGGTAAGTTCCTCAGACAGAACACCAAAGGACACCGCTCACAAACAGATCACAGATCAATACCCCAGTATTTTTGACGTGGTTAAAACCCTCAAAGAGGGAAACAGTCCACGGCCTAAGCCAACGCGGCCACTTCAGGCAATTTATTAATAGAAGAATGAAATTTTGCATAAGCTTATCTCATGAATAGTTAACCTACAAATGACCCTCCATGCTCTTTAAAAAGAGATCATGGACCAATCGGGTGTTAAGCCACAGATCAAGTGTCGATAATACTGAGGAGAGAATGAACCGTCGGATCACTACATATCGTGACCGTCAGATTGTAAGTTACAAAAGACACACTTTACCTAACTCTATACTAGACCAAGTTATACTTAAATATTTCCTATGTGTATCCTAACAGTCAATACATTATTGGGAAGCCTATTAGAATCAGAATTTGTCAAAGTCATGTAGCTCAAGACAACCAAAGAAATATGGGACAAAATCATTCAAATCTACGAAGGAGACTCTCAGGTAAAATGTCCTTAGCTTCAAACTCTCAGAATTCAGTACAAAACTCTTAAGATGCATAGTGATGAGAGTGTTGCTAGTTACTTCTTACGTATAGATGAGATTGTTAATTGTATGAAGAATCTGGGTGAAGAGATAAAGGAAGTTGCATTAGTGGAGAAAATTTTAAGATCTTTGTCTTCTAAATTTGAGTCAAAAGTGTCTGCCATAGAGGAAAAACAGGATCTTCAATCTATTACAGTGACTCAACGCTGTGGAATCCTAACTACCTTTGAAATGAGAAAAGGAGGTCCATCAGATATGAGAGAAGTCGCTTTTAAAGCATCAACAAGGGGAAAAGAAAAAGAGTAGCAAAATGAATCAGGACACATTTAAGAAGAAGAGCATGAGGTAAATTTTGTCAAGAAGCTTCAATAGGGTTCCAGAAGATTCAGAGGTAAGCTACCTTTCAAATGCGTTGGTTGTGGTAGAGTCGGTCACTATGCTGCCAAATGTCCTCATAAATATAAATATGAAAAGGGAAAGGAATATGCTAAAGGCAAAAGTAAATAGGTTGTGAATAAAAGGAGTTACTATACAAATGAAGATAGTGATGGTTTATCTAATAGTGATGAAGATGAAACTGAACAAGATTATAGACTACTCATGGCCTATGATAATGATGATTTTTTGGATGCATTAGAAGAGGAAGATTTTCTTGAAGAAATCACTAACCTCAAAATCTGTTTAGAAGAAAAGAATATGATCATAGATACTTTAACACACCAACTTGCTTAAAGAGAAAAACACAATGAAAATCTAGAATGTGAAATTGTGAGTCTAAGAAAAGATTTTGAGAAAACAAAATCTCTTAATCTTAGATTTGCTAAAGGATCAGAAACTTGAAATGAAATCATCAAAGTTCATCGTCCCCCTCTAATAAAGATAGGTCTTGGATATACTGAAGAATCATCTCAATCATAGAAGCCGTCAACCTCCACTAGAAGCTATCTTGATGCAACAAAGACTAGTGAACAATATGTCAATCGTCAACAAAGGCCTAAAATTACTCATTAGGTAAATCATACTCATTGTACTCCAAGGATGAATATCAGTAGAAACCACAACCGACATGTAAACAATCACAAAAGAGTCTATGATCGCAGAAACTTCTTTAATGGACAATGTTTTTCATGTCATAACTTTGGGCACAAGGCTGCTCAATGTGTTTCTTACAAAACCATCATGACTAGAGAAGCACAGAATCAAAGGGATGTAACAAGAATAAAGAAAAGTTCCTATAATAACTTTTCTCCTCTTGAAAATGAAATAGAATGCTCGATTTGTAACAACTTTGGTCATGAAGAATCTGAATGCAGTAGCAAATTTCAGCCAACACTTCAAAAGGAGCAAACACCATTAAATCCCAAGATTTGGAGAAGGAAGGAATCTCAATCAGAAAGATGTGGTATAACTCTGTATGCAGAAGGACAAGAAAATCAGTGCTATATCGATAATGGATGCTCCAAACACGACAGGTGATAAAGAGAAACTTCATTCATATAATGCTTTAGAAAAAGAAAAGAATGTCTCCTTTGGAAATGACACTCTAGCTGTCATTAAAGATAAAGGTTTTGTTTTCTTAAAAGAAAAGGTTAAAGCTAGAAATGTCATGTATGTAGATAGTTTAAGGCACAAACTGTTGAGTGTCAGTCAAATGTGTGATCAAGGAAATGAAGTGGTGTTCCGATCAAACAAATGTGTCGTTCATGAGCTTCATATAGGAAAAACCATGATCAAAGGTACAAGAACTCCAAATAACTTATACATACTCAAAGGAGGACAAAAACAATGATATCTAAGCAAAACATATGAAAATTGGTTGTGGCATAGAAGATTGGGACATTTAATATTTTCTCAAATAAGAAAAGCATGCAGGCTCAAGGCAGTTCATGATCTTCCAGATATCAATATCCCATAAAATACCATATGCAAACCATGTCAAATCAGTAAGCAAACCAGAGTTCACTTCATCGAGAAGGAAGGGTCAGCAAGTAAGCCTCTTGAACTCATTCATACCGATTTATGCAGACCAACAAGGAAAAAGTCTCCTCGAGGAGAAGAATACTTTATTTTGTTTATTGATGATTTTTCCAGGATGTGTTGGATAGGTCTTCTAAAGCATAAAGGTGAAGCATTTGAAAATTTTAAAGCCTTCAAAGCTTTAGTAGAAAATGAATCAGATCGAAAAATCAAATGTCTTAGATCTGATCGAGGGGGAGAATTCATATCAGATGAATTCTTTGACTTTTGTGAACAACATGGAATAAAAAGGGAATTTTCCACTGCAAGAACTCCTCAGCAAAATGGTGTAGAAGAAAGGATGAACATAATAGTTCAACAAATGGCTCGGGCTATGCTAGATGAATCTGGAACTCTTGCAATCTTCTGGGGTGAAGCTACATTTGATGCCGTGACTATTCTCAACAAAGTGAATGTTTAGGTAAATAGCAATCAAACTCCATATGAACTTTGGTATGGTAAGCCTCCTACTATAAAACACTTTAGAGTTTTTGGAAGCAAATGTTTTATCAAAAGGACTAATGAAAAATTTGGTAAGTTGGAACCGAGAGCAGACGAAGGTATTTTTCTTGGTTATTCATCCAAAAGTAAAGGATGCAAATGTTATAATAAAAGACTTCGGAAAATTGTTGAGAGCATTGATGTTGTAGTTGATGAAGGATGCATAAATCCAGAACAGATGAAATCAACAGAGGAACATGACAATGAGGAAGATGGGGAATGCTTTCCCGCATCAAATCAAAATGATATTGAAGAAGAAACCAATGAAGCACCAGAAAAAGATACAACAGACAGGGAAAAGACTCCATCCAAGTATGTTAAGAAGAATCATCCAAAATCTCAAATTCTAGGAGAAAAGGGGTCTGTAGTATAGACAAGAAGAAATCTTACAGGGACCTCAAGTTATCTAGCATTACTATCCTCCACAAATCCTTAGAATGTAAATGAAGCCTACAAAGATGAATGTTGGGTCAAGGCCATGGATGAAGAATTAGACCAAATTGAAAAGAATGATACTTGGGAATTAGTTCCTAGACCTCATGATAAAAATGTTATAGGTACCCTGACCTAGCAGTCGACTGCTGGTCCTCTCTCTGCAACGCGAGGCCACTGGCCTCTGGCCTTCCATGGCCTCTTCAACCCCTATCACGGTGGGCTCCAATCAATCCGAGGCAAATACGAGCCTCCATTCAAATGCATATGCATTCTCTGCCTTAGTTAAGTCTCTTCAGCCATAGAACTCGCCCTGCGCTGTCCAAGTTTGTCAAGAAACCGGATGGGTTGCAAGAGGTTGTCCTTCCTCCTTTGACTCCTCGAATGGATGCTCTCTCATTAGCAGAGCGGGGGCTCATCGGACAGTTCACTGGCCTATGGCCCTCCTCGAAAACTGTTCAGCGATGGATCGAAAGAAACTGGGCCGACAAAGTTAATGGAAAAATTGCTATTCACTTATGTGGAAAAGGATACTATACTTTTCACTTTGAATCTAGAGAAGAAAAGGACCTAATATTTAGAAATGGGCCGTACTTCATGGACTCCCGCGGTCTGTACTTGAAAAAATGGGCTCCAGATTTTGATCCTGAGCTGGATGTCCCTAATGTTGTTCCGGTCTGGGTTCGTCTTCCGCACCTCTCGCTCCACTGCTGGGGAGATGACTCGGTCCGAACCATCGGCAATGCTGTTGGAAAATACATAGATCGGTGTGAGACCAAGGACAATATGCAGGCATGTGCGCGGATATGCGTTGAAGTCGATCTCGACAAAGGTCTTCCAGAAGCAATCAAACTAAAAGTGGACGACTGGACGCATATTCAGCAACTGGACTACGAGCAAATTCCTTTCAAATTCAAGGTATGCCACGAATACGGCCATTTCGCCAATCGCTGTCCTAAAATTGTTAATGTTGAATCTGATCAATTAGAGGAACAATGGGAAACTATAAAGAAAAAGAAGACTGCCTCTGGATTGAAAGCAAACTCTGAAGAACCTCCCAAAACTGCCCCTCTCAAGTCTAATCCCCCTTCAGCTCCGCCCAAAGCCTCCCCCTCAGCTGTCCCTTCCCCCTCCTCTCCTCTTGGTCCACCCATTTTCCCCTCCTCGGGGCCATCCTCTGGTTCCCCCCTGATCTCATCAAATCCCTTTGGTGCCCTCTCTCTCCCTGATAATGACCCCCTGATCCCCCTCAAAAATGACCCCCCAATCCTCCTTTCTATTTCTCAATCCTCCCCCTCCCACTCCCTCGCCCCACCCCCACCCCGATCTACTAGAAGCTCCTCGAAAGGGCATGGAATCAATCTAAACTCTCAAAAAAAAGGACCTGGTAGGAAATCAAGTAAACAACAAAGGAATTAAAGTACTCAAAAAGACATCGCTATGGGAACTCAAAATCCCATAGAAACTTATATATTGGGGCAAAATAGCAATGAAACAACACATAAGGAGCAAGGGGGACGAGCATCCCTCCGAAACCCAAATAATCAATGATTAAAGTCATATCATGGAACTGTAGGGGACTAGGGCACCCCTCAAAAATTGCTGCCCTGAAAGATCTCACAGCTCATGAGAAGCCAGGAATTGTAATGATTCAGGAAACAAAACAAAGACTGCAAGAGATGACAAGAATTATAGAACAGCTCAGGCATTATGAGGGACAAATATGTGAAGCAAGAGGAGCTTCAGGTGATATCACCACAATGTGGAATAAAAATACTTGGAAATGCACATCCAAAACTATCACTCCATATTGGATCAAAGTCACACTTGAAAAACAAGCAGAGGATAAGCAAATAGTCCTCTACAACATTTATTCTTCGAACCATTTCAGAGATAAAGATCAGTGCTGGGCCACACTTAAGGAAGACATCCAAACTGAAGATAATAGGAATATCATCTTAGGGGGAGATCTAAATCTTATGTTACATTCAAATGAAAAAAGAGGAGGCATTTTTACTCATGATCCTTACAGAGCAAAGCTAGAAAACATCATGCAAGAGTGCGATTTAGTAGACATAACAGAGATAACATTCTGGAGCGCCTTGACAGAATCTTGGTAAATACTTCTTTCCTCTCTGATTTTTCCACTTCTCATGCTGACATTCTGCCTTATTCAACATCCGATCACTATCCCATCAGCATTGCCCTGGAAGCACACTGTCCATTGGGGTTGTTGCCTTTCAAATTTAATCCTCTTTGGCGTAGCAATCCTATTGTGGATCAGATTGTCCAAACAACCTGGCACCATCATATAGAAGGATCTCCGATTTTCATTTGGGAATGCAAGCTGAAGAATACAAAGCGCGTCCTGAAGGAATGGGTGAAACAACATTACCAAGAACCAGAAAATGTCAAAGAAGAGCTGAAAAATAAATTAAAAGAAACCCATAGAAAAATTGAGGAAAATGGGCTGACCCAAGAGGATAAAGAATTAGAAAGTGATATATATTATCAGCTGTACTGGGTTAATAGGGACGAAGAGCAGAAATGGAGAATTAAGTCAAGACAGCTTTGGCTTCATGAAGGAGACAAAAATACAACTTTCTTCCATAAACAAGCAACTGCCCGGAAAGTTAGAAATAATGTCACCATGATCAATGATGAGGAAGGCCTCCCTACAAAAACCCAAGAATCCATCAAGCAAATTGCCTCAGCCTATTACAACGCTCTTCTAACTGAGATAAAGGAAACAGAGGATTATTCATATTTTCTACAACATAAGCCCAAAGGAGTCAGTGAGGATATTAATGCAGACTTGATTAAGGAGATCAATGAAGAAGAAATACATGATGCCATCTGGGCTCTCCAGCCAGATAAAGTCCCAGGCCCAGATGGCTTTCCTATCTGTTTCTATAGATCATACTAGGGAGTAATAAAAAAAGACCTAGTCAAAATGCTATGGGTCCAACATAAATGCAAAGTTGGAGGATTCACTAATGCCACCCACCTGGCCCTTATCCCTAAAGAAAATCGACCTTTGAATTTCTCTCACTTCCGCCCAATATCCTTGTGCAACTCATCATATAAAATTTTGACAAAAATCTTGGCTACTCGACTAAAGCCAATCCTCCCCTCTCTCATATCTGAAAATCAAGGAGGTTTTTTGGCTAATAGGCAAATTTCGGACTCCATCCTTCTTGTCCAAGAGGCCATACACTCCAGTCAAATCTGAAATGAGAAAGGCTTCATATTAAATTTAGACTTAGCCAATGCATTTGACCGTGTCAGACATTCATTCCTGTTTGTTGTGCTTGAAAAAATGGGTTTTGCTACATCCTTTATTAGCCTTATCAAAGCCTGCATTACAGGACCTTGGATATCTCCTCTTCTAAATGGCAGACCTGGACCTTCCTTCCAATCCTCTCGGGGCCTTAGACAAGGCTGCCCTCTCTCACCCTATCTCTTTATATTAATGGCAGAATCCTTTAGTAGAGTTCTGGACTACAACTCTCGCATGGGCCTCATCACCAGGATCAAATTTGGCAATGGTGTCAAAAACATTAATCACTCTCAGTTTGCTGATGATACTCTTTTAATGGGGGGAGCTTCAAACATCATAGCTCGTCGCTTTAAAACCCTTCTAGGCAAATACATGAGTTATTTTGGAGCTCTGATAAATTATCTTAAGAGCTGTATATATGGGTGGAACACATCGGCACATGTCCTCCATAGGATTGCTCGTACTCTTGGGGTTCCTTGTAAGCTGAACTGGGAGCAGTTTACCTATTTGGACATGCCTGTAAATGTTGGCAACTTGAAAGCTACAACATGGGAAATTATTATTGACAAAATGAAAAGGAAGATTCAGCATTGGGGCACCTCTTACTTAACCCTGCGGGGCGCATAACTCTCTTGAAAGCAGGCCTCTCATCCCTGCCCTTATATTGCTTTACACTTATTCAAGCCCCAGCTAACTTCCATCTTAAAATGGATGCTCTCCTTTGTCACTTTCTTTGGCAAGGAGGAAGAAATGAAAAAAAAAAATACAACTTGGTTAGCTGGAAGTAGGTCACTTAGCCATGTGAGAATGAAGGGCTGGGAATCAGGTCTTCTAAATTTCTAAACCTCGCCTTTGCTGGCCAGCTGGTTTGGAGACTTATAACTGGAAGGAATGCTTGGTGGAAAACTGTACTCGAAAAAAAATATCTCAGCCACCCAAGGTACCAGCTCTTGGATCATGAGCTTTCCAACAGAGCTTGTTCAATAATTTGGAGGATGTGTAAAAAAGCTACCCCTTTTCTTGATCGCCCAAAGGAGGCAGCCACATAAGAAAAGGAGAAGACAAAATAATGGGGCAACAGCCCATAAGCCAATGGCCAAGAACTCAACAAATTCTAGCTCTCTTCAGCAGCGTAGGTATTCAAACTCTGGCCCAGATTTCTCAATGGGAAACCCTCTCCCAATTCTGGAAAGGTTGGAGTTTCCCTCATGTACCAGCAGATATAGAAATTAGTCTCAACAACTTGAAAATTCATCTTCATGGTATAGCGCCCACCAAACGCTGCCTTGCTGATGATTTCTGATGGGACCCCTCAAGCACTATCTACACTATTAAGGCAGCATACCATCAGATTTGCACCAACGAGTATCCCATGGCAATCTGGGCGCATTGGAGACTTGTTTGGAAGGCTGAAACCCTTCCAAAAATCAAATTCTTCTTATGGATCCTTTTAAAAGGGAAAGTCCTCACTGCTGAGAATCTCAGAAAGCGAGGAATAATTGGGCCATCACGATGTCCAAATTGCCAAAACGAAGAAGAGACGATCCAACATCTGTTTATAGATTGTTCCTTTGCCTCAGCCTGCTGGAAAGAAGCCTTTCGAAGTCACAACCCCCGTAGGGTCTGGAATTCCTTGCCCTGTACTCTTCTCTGGAACATCTGGTTAGCAAGAAACAGAAGGATCTTCAAAGGCACAACAACCAATGTTAGAAAAATCTACAATAAAGCTTGGAATCTTAACCTGGAAACATTATCCACAAAATGTCATGGGAATCTGAAGGTGATGGAACTGACAGTCGAAGAAAGGAATTACATAGGGCATATTCTGGACAGAAGCCACATAGAACAAAAAAGACATGATCCCAATAGCAGAGACAGGCCAATATGCAGCTGGAAAATCAGGATGAAAGATGAAGAATTTGCTCGGTGGCTCAAGAACAGCAATACTCATTATCTTTTTTTCGATGGAGCCTCCAAATCCGACCCAGGAATGGCTGGGGCTGGAGGTCTTATATGCAACGGTAATGGAGATGTGTTAACTAAATATGAATGGGGGCTGGGCCATGCTTTAAACAACAGGGCTGAAGCCTTCGCCCTCCTTCAAGGTCTGCTCCAGCTTCAGAAGCTTGGTATACCCAAGGCTACTATTATCGGAGACTCCGCCATCATCATTGGTCTCATGATAAGCAATAGAAAAGCCCAAAACCTGAGTCTGCAACAAATCATGGAGCGATGCTGCATTCTGGATCAACAAATGAAAGGCAATCTCTATTATCACGTCCTCAGATCTCTTAATAAAAACGCAGATAAATTGGAAAACAAAGCATATGTACACCCTCTTGGAATCCTTTGGTGTAATGGCAATGATCATTACTCTTTCTTACCATGATCAGGCTCTTTCCCAATAGAAGATCCAATCCTCATCAGGTCATTGTTCGCAGATTACAAAGCTCTCTACCCTGCCGCTCTGTGAAGATCCAACACTCTGCTTCCTACCCTATGGCAATGGCCACTACAGATGTAACCTTCTCAACTCCAAACTTGAACTTTCTCTGTTCCGCCCTTCCAAATTACTCAAATCTCTGCGATCTCAGCAGCTCCACCATCCCTCGATCAATCAACTGCTTTCCTACTCCTACCAACATTTTCCTTTCCCTTGACTATCGGCCTCAGGCGCAGAATGGGCATGGCTTTATGAAAACAGCTTTACAACTTCCTCTGGCAATCTTGTATTTCTTCGAATCCGCTCCATAGGAATTTCTGATGTGCCCTCGACTACTCCAACTTTCCTGCACAAGTGGCACAACCCGTTCAAACGATTTCCATCATAAACCTATGGAAATCAAATATATCTGCAATGTTTTCTTGTGAGTTCTGGATTCAACAGCTGAAGGCTGGTGCGACAAGAAGACAATGTTCATTAATCCTCGGCAAGGGCTCCGTTCGACCTCACAAGGCATTGTCGTTATGCTGCTACAGATATGGACGATCCAGAACATGGTGGCTTGCGAGAAGATCGTAACCTCAATGGGCGGCAAACTCAACACTTCTTCAAAAATTAAAAATGAAGTGTAAAACCTATTACATTTTACTACAGTTTGTCAGAGTTTATACAACATTTCGCTTCTTCACAGCAACGGAAACAAGCTGTAATGTTGACTCAATAAACAAATTTATCTGTTGTTGGATCATCATTTTCCAACCTCATTTTGTAAAAATGGAGATCCGTCTCCCTCCTTTTTTCTTTTGAATACAAATCAGCAATCGACATTGTGAAAAAAAAAAATGTTATAGGAACAAAATGGATATTTAAGAATAAGCTGAATGAAAATGGAGAAGTTATTAGAAACAAGGAAACGCTTGTTTGTAAAGGGCATGCTCAACAAGAAGGTATAGATTTTGAAGAAAACTTTGCAACTGTTGCCAGACTTGAAGCTATAAGGATGTTTCTTGCCCTTTCTAATTTTTGAAAATTCAAAGTATATTAAATGGATGTAAAATAACCTTTCCTTAATGGAGATTTAGAAGAAAAAGTGTATATTGAACAACTAGAAGGATTCATTCTTGGAAGTGATGCAAAACTCGTATGTAAGCTAAAAAAGCCTCTCTATGGTCTGAAACAGGCTCCAAGGGCTTAGTATTACCGCCTTGAAAAATATGTACAATAACAAGGTTTCACAAAAGGTTCTACAGATAACAATTTATACACAAATATTGAAAATGATAAACTTCTAATTATTGTTGTTTATGTTGAGGACATCATCTTTGGTAGCAATGAAGAATCCATGAGTCAGAAGTTTGCTTCAGTAATACAGCAAGAATTTGAAATGTCCTTACTTGGTGAACTTACTTATTTTCTTGGTCTACAAGTACATCAAACAAAAGATGGTATCTTTCTTTCACAAACCAAATATCTCAAGCAGATCTTGAAGAAGTACAGGATGGAAGATTCTAAATTAGTATGTACTCCAGTGGTAATAGGAGCAATCTCAGCTCTAACGATGAATCGCCAGCAGTAAACCAACCAACTGTTGTGGTCACCAACAACACCGAGAAAATGGGGGACCCTTAGTAAAAAATCCATCAAAGTTCCCCTTGAATATTTTTGTTTTTCCTTAGAATCTTATCGCAGCAAAGCAAAGGAAACACTTCCTTTTATAAGCGTATCAAACCACGAAGAAGCGATGCTAAACTCATCGCATTGCATTTACCATAAGCGCTCTTAATAGGAGAGGCTTAAGAAATCCCTGACGGCCGATGTGCGACATTGCATATCGCAACAGCCGCATAGAGTAAGACGCAATGACTAATATCCGCGATGTGCGATTTGCAATCTCTGATCCACAATCTGTGATCTGCGATGATTCGATATGGCGATACCACAATGCTGTAATACAAATCTGTGATCTGCGACGAAGAGCGAAATCTTGCTCAGCACAACATTTAAGGGAAAGTTGTCCTTTAATCAGAATTAGGCACATGCCTGTAAAAAGAAATTAATGATCGTACGAATGGCTACTTTTTCGTTTTTCGAAGAGTCAGTTCACTTTGAATGTCATGATTATACACACGCAAGATCTGAAGCTTTCATATCAAACTTTATTTTTCATTTACTCTTTTCCTTTACGCAAACTATAAAACAGGAGATAAAATGGAGTATTTTTCTTTTGCAGGAAACATCTACGGAAAAGAGGAAAGCGCTGATGCTCAGAGGCCACAAAAGAGACTTCTTCAGAAGCAGGAACCACATACGATAGGACTACATATTCCAGAGTATTACTCAGCGGATGCTAACGACCAATAGGCCATCTGAAGCTCAGAATCAAAGGCGCACAAAAGGAGCATGACTACAAAGATACCTGAAGCTTACACGACAGAAAAGCTCGGAATGAAGAACAATGGCAGTTTCCAATCCAGAGAATTGCTCAGAAAGTAAAGTCTTCTGACTCATCAAGTCATTCACAAGGACAGGAAACCAAAATAGCAAAAGCAGATCCAGTTTGAGAAAAATCCGAGTTATTACCAAGTATACATTCAGTCAGCGGGAGATTCTCTAAAATATCTGATAGTTTATCAAAAAAGTGGTGCCGACCCTTGTTACTTCTATTTTTATAGCACGCACAAAGGGAAAGGCAACCAACCAACTCCTCTTAGACGAATGCTGCACACTCACCGCACTAAGGAGCGAATACAAAAATAGTTCAAAGTTAGATTTAATTTTAGAAATAATTTGCTTTATCAGAGGGACGGTCATTTGAAAACCGGATCCCAAATTTATGTAATCAAGTTAAATAGTTAGCAGTATTTA
>APFE031345283.1:0-12831 GCA_000404065.3 Pinus taeda | reverse complement strand
GAAAACCATAGGTAGGTTCGCCCAACCTAATATAGGGTCCAAAAAAAAATTTCTCGGGGCGCTGCCCCGAACCCCGTAGAGGGGGGCTACCCGCCCCCCCTCTAACCCCCCGGTTCACTGCATAGATTAGTCGTGGAAAGAATATAACACAACCCAACAGCTGGCTTATCATGATCACAGATATTATAACTTGCTGACCTTGCTAATACTGTCCACCAAAACAGGGCAACGACTTAATATTGTTGCAATCAAAAGACAAGTGGTATCATCACGAGCCAGCTTGTTCAGCAAAAGTGTAAATCAAATGAATGACTATGTCATAAATTGGCCACCAAACCAAGACATTGTTCTTTGGAGAATAAAAAAGAAAAAGTATAAAAATGGTTTTCTCTCTGAAAAAGTTGTAGATAGGTTTAAGCAAGATAAAGGATCATTGCTGGGTAATAGGTAACCCTGTCGAGGCTATGGACGCCTGCTGGCAGCAGAGGCTCTACCTACGGTAAATGAGCATATTTTAAATGACCAGCATAGCAGAGATGACCTCATTTTATCTTTAAAAAAGGGACCAAGTAATGTCTAGTGTAAATACAAGGGCTTAACCATAGGAAGCAAACGAATGGAATGCAGAAAGGTTGAAATAAAGTATCATTGATAGGATAAGACAAACGTACTCTATCTGTCCATAACAAAGTCTAGACTAACGAAAATTTTTCTGTTTCGGAAGTTGAAGTTCAATAGAAAGTCAGAGATAACTGGTTCTTCCCAGTGAATCGCCATTGTTGTGGTCACCAACAACTCCCCCTCTTTTGTTTGGTATTAGCAACAACACCGAGCAAATGGGGGACCCTTAGTAAAAAATCCATCAAAATTCCCCTTGAATATTTTTGTTTTTCCTTAGAATCTTATCGCAGCAAAGCAAAGGAAACACTTCCTTTTATAAGCGTATCAAACCACGAAGAAGCAATGCTAAACTCATCGCATCACATTTACCATAAGCGCTCTTAATAGGAGAGGCTTAAGAAATCCCTGACGGCCGATGTGCGACATCGCATATCGCAGCAGCCGCATAGAGTAAGACGCAATGACTAATATCCACGATGTGTGATTTGCGATTTGCGATCTTTGATCCACAATCTGCGATCTGCGATGATCCGATATGGCGATACCACAATGCTGTAATACAAATCTGCGATCTGCGATCTGCGACGAAGCGCGAAATCTTGCTCAGCACAACATTTAAGGGAAAGCTGTCCTTTAATCAGAATTAGGCGCGCGCCTGTAAAAAGAAATTAATGATCGTACGAATGGCTACTTTTCATTTTTCGAAGAGTCAGTTCACTTTGAATTTCATGATTATACACACGCAAGATCTGAAGCTTTCATATCAAAATTTATTTTTCATTTACTCTTTTCCTTTACGCAAACTATAAAACAGGAGATAAAATGGAGTAATTTTTCTTTTGCAAGAAACATCCAAGGAAAAGAGGAAAGCGCCGATGCTCAGAGGCCACAGAAGAGACTTCTTCAGAAGCAGGAACCACATACGATAGGACTACATATTCCAGAGTATCACTCAGCGGATGCTAACTACCGATAGGCCATCTGAAGCTCAGAATCAAAGGCACACAAAAGGAGCATGACTACAAAGATACCTGAAGCTTACACGATAGAAAATCCCGGAATGAAGAACAATGGCAGTTTCCAATCCAGAGAATTGCTCGGAAAGTAAAGTCTTCTGAATCATCAAGTCATTCACGAGGACAGGAAACCAAAATAGCAAAAGCAGATCCAGTTTGAGAAAAATATGAGTTATTACCAAGTATACATTCAGTCAGCGGGAGATTCTCTAAAATATCTGATAGTTTATCAAAAAAGTGGTGCCGACCCTTGTTACTTCTATTTTTATAACACGCACAAAGGGAAAGGCAACCAACCGACACCTCTCAGACGAATGTTGCACACTCACCACACTAAGGAGCAAATATAGAAATAGTTCAAAGTTAGATTTAATTTTAGAAATAATTTGCTTTATCAGAGGGACGGTCATTTGAAAACCGGATCCCAAATTTATGTAATCAAGTTAAATAGTTAGCAGTATTTAAACCCTTCTCATGCATTTAGAGAAGGGTTCGGAGATTTGTCAAAAACTCGTCCTCAGAACATGCACTTTTGCGCCCTTAGAGGTGGTTTTTATGAATGGATGGATCAAGGTTTATTAATGTTTGTGTCTGATATCTGCTACTGATGTTGCACTTCTGTACTCTTGGTAGACGTTAGAACGAGAGATAAATCATTGTTGCTTGAAGCTTATGAGTGGAACCAGTCATAAATGGTACTTCTATCTCTTGACTATTTCTGCTTATGTTCTTTAAGTGATTTATAGTTCAGTTGTTTATATGTCATTATATGAATGTATGAGTTATCATTTGGCACTTTGTACGGTGGATCATATTGTTTTATCTGACATATAAGTAACTTATTATACGATATGTTGTTCACAACTGTTTGCTTAATTCTTACGCAAAGTAGTTTCTCAAATGATTTTTTTTATATAAGCTGAATGAGTCTTTATTACCATTTATTATTCGAAATCTTTTAGATCGCATAATGGAAGACATACAACCCGGTTAGTTAGATTAGATGTATTGTTTCTTAAGACTACAATAGCATAGTGTTAGTTTTAAAAGAGTCTAATTAGATTTGCTTTAAATTCCCCTTAGATCAGCATAGTCCGAAACTCTACACACACACACACACCCAAGGTCGGGAAACTGGTCCCGTCATCCCCAGTTGGACCCGCTATACCAAACGGATAAGGAGCTGCCAACCAAGGTCCGGACCGGGTGGGTATCCCCCTTGTTGTCGACCCAATTTTTGGGGCTTCAACACCAACTTACATATATATGATTGGAAGTCTGCTTTATCTAACAGGTACTAGACCTGACATCATGCATGCAGTAGGAATTTTTTGAAGGTTCCAAGCAAGTCCAAAAGAATCACATCTCTAGGCAGTCAAAAGAATCTTCAAATATCTTCATGGAACTTAGGACTTTGGAGTTTGGTATCCTAAAGATACAAACCTTACTCTTCATGCATATATAGATGCAGATCGGGCAGGAAGTGTTGATGATCGAAAGAGCACCAGTGGAGGTGCATTCTATATGGGTTCTCGGTTAGTGTCATGGTTCAACAAGAAACAAATTTCGATTGCCTTATCTATAGCTGAAGCAGAATATGTGGTTGTTGCATCTTTATGCACACAACTACTTTGGTTGATGCAAACATTGAAAGACATTAAGATCACATGTACTCCAACCATCTCCATTCTATGTGATAATAAAAGTGCCATCAATATTTCAAAAAATCCAGTCATGCACTCCAAGACCAAGCACATACCCATTAAGTACCATTTTCTACAAGAACAAGTGCTTGAACAAAAGGTTAAATTGGAGTATGTTCCCTCCAAAGAACAGGTTGCTGATATATTCATTAAACTACTTCCCAGAGAAACATTTGAATAACTTAGACAAAATCTTGGAGTAGTTGTTGCATCATCTTGCTCTTAAATCCAGTTTTCAGAGGAAGGTTATTATATGCGAGTTTCATGAAGTATACTCACGTATACACGTGGGTTTTTGTAGCTGAAGGAGTGTATATGTTTTTCTGACAGAAAAACAATGGGTTAGACTCTGATATGGGTGCTCTGTCTGATATTGATGATTACACTTTGATGATATGCTTTGTTCATTGATTTTTATCTGACTGACAAAGATGCCTTGATGATTGACTTGTTGACAATGCACAGGTAGCACAGGTTCAAGGGGAGCATTAGCCTTCACACACATTCTGTATTGTTGGAATTTTGATTGCTGAATTCAGCTATGATTTGTTGTTTAAGACATACGGTAAAATTTAAGTCTATATTTGATTGAGTCCTATTAGACAAATGATGTAATTTGTATCTCCACTTTACATGGGATGGATGATGTAATATTTGTTGTATTCGTGTCATGTATAAATAATTGGTATATCCCCACTTGGTTGGGTGGATGAGTCAAATGTGGTGTATCCCCACTTGATTGGGTGATTGATGTATGTATGAGTCATTGGTCATAAGGAGGTCATACTCACTTAATTGAGTTATAGAGTCATGTTATTCCTTTGAATCATATCTTTGTAGACTCGGCATGTACTTAGGGGGAGTATGGACAACATAATGTATATCAAAGGAGGAAAGTTTCTAGGCCCGCCCTTTGCCCTTGATGTCAAAGGGTGAGAGTATTTCGGTGTTGCATGTTATCTCTAACAGTTTCTACAGCTTGCAGTAATCAACACCATCATGGTTGCCATCAAGTCCAAAGGGAGAGATTTTTGGCATTATGATACAAGTGTTGTCCTTGATGGCAACACTCACAGGTCAATTCAGGTTTGACAAAAGGCAACTCACAATACAACAGGAATATTCAGAGGTAGCAGGACAGTGATATAAAAGAACAGGAAGATGCAACTAAGGTCCACTGATCAGAATAAAGAAGGTGAAGGAAAAGGTTGATGTAAAACAGTTTAGGAAGTATAACCAGGTCCACTTAGTCAAAACAACATATACACGCTAGTACAAAAAACAAAAAGAGTGTATGCGTATACATGCACTCTCACAAGAGGAAAAACACGTACACGTTGGAAAATCAAGGTTTTGGACCAAGGTATTTGGTCTGAGGTATTGATCCGAGGCATTGAGAAAGGCCTAAAAATATATGAGGAGAAGATCATTAAGCCAAGGTGTGCAAGTGAATGGGTTTCTTAGGAATACTTCTATCTAAAGTATACTTTATGTTGCAGGGGCTATGTTGGTGATTTGATCTAAAATATTTATGTGCACCTTGAATTAAATGTTAGATCAGGATCATGAGACCTGAAATGACTTATCATTGAATGATCTAATATCAATTGGGCTAGATTTGATTATGTACACCTATTTTATTCTTTAAATGTCATGATCTGGGTTTGTCTAAAGTTCGAAATTACAACAAAGTTATGAGCCAATATTTTCAGATTTGTACGCTAGTTCGTCTCGGTAAAAGCATGTGTACACGTGGGTTCTACTCTTCCAAGTAGCGTATACAAAAGAAAAGCCTTTTTCTTCAGATCTGATTGATCTATCTGATCAGTTCTATTTTTTTATTGTTGTCTATCAATGAAGTCTTCTTAGATCTGAATGTAAAACTAAATGCATAAGGAGTTTGGTAGTTGATTGATTGATTGTATAAGTGAGAAGGGTGATCTTTGCTGCTGCCTGTGTAAAGCTCTATAAATAAACAGTAGATGGTCAGTATATTGCTGGTTGGTACAGACTTGATTCAAAATTTTTATGTTTCAGTAGTTTTGAAGGTATACACAAGTTTGATTAACGGAAGTAGCGTATACACACAGGTTGGGTTCAGTAAAGTAGCATGTACATTCTGATGCATGATTTTTGAGATTACAACTGGTTCTGAATGATGATGCATGTTTCTGGGTTCAGCATATTGTTCTGGTGACAGTGATCTAATTGTTCAGATTAACTGAATGTTGGTTGATGCAGATTAAGTTTCAAAGTTTGATGGGTCCAGTATGAAAATTTGATGAAACAAGACCTTCATTTGTATTGTTGTGTACCAGGAGCATCCAGTCTGAAAATTTATGAAACGTGGTCCCTGATGGAAGAGAGAAGGTTGTAGCCTTCTGTAGGTTGGCACCTATGCACTAGTAATCACATTAGCTAGTACAAGAGCTAGGGGCTTGCAACTCCCTTCCATTAGAAGCTGGAAAATGAAAGAAGGTTGTAGCCTTCTGCAGGTGGGTGCCTGCATACTGGTATGAGTTGGCACCAGTACAAGATTGTAAACATATTTTCTTATTATTAAAAGAAGACAAAGACGACAACAACATGTGGTTTTCACCCACATTGGGTTTCCACCTTAAATATTGGTGTTCATGTGTGTTGTTTATGTGTGATGGTTTATTATGTGTTTACTGCTCTATTTTATAAGTTACTGAAGCACTGGTTAAAGATCAACACATGATAAATTGTCTAAATCACAAGTTTTCTGGGTGTACGTTGGTTTTTCTAATAATAGTTGTGTGTACGCGCTAGTTCACTTCATAGAAGTAGTGTATATAAATCTGTTTTAGAAAAGAAAAATTTTTGATCAGATTATACTGATTCACCCCCCTCTCAGTGTTATTTCTAACAATAACCACAATCATATGCATAGACCAATCCATATTAGCACAATACATATAACATCAAGATCTTAAGTACAATGACCATAACCATCATGCATATGATCACAATTCATATAACAAAAAGTTATTATCCTTGATGACTAACTGAGACATGTAACACATGTACATATGATCACACTGATTAACTAACATCTACCATACATGTAACCGCAATAACCATAGATTGAGAGACATGTACATAACCCTGATTCTTATAACAACCATTAACCAACATACCTACATACCCACCATACAAACTTGTATGACGATCTACTCTTACCTCGAGGTCGAATGCTACAACCTCGCTTTGATGATATGCATCTCCTGATCTATCTCAGACAACACATTAGCATCATAACAACCAATAGTATCATGATGACACCAACTACATACAATGACCTTACAATGCATGTATAACCTACTATACACACATAACTATAACCATGACAATGCATGCATAACAACATATAAACACTGACATGCATAACAAGTGCATATACAACCAACATGCATTCATGACAAATGCATCCCAACAAAACATCATAAACTTCTACATGTCAACACAACTATAACAATGAATACCACCATGCATACATAAAAAGCACATATACATCCTTCATGCATGCATGACAAACCCATTCCGCCCACCCAATCCAAGGGTTGAACCATGCCCTGATACCACTCTATAACACTCTCCTCCCACATTTACCCAAGCTAATCGGTCCATCAAGGTAAACGTGTGATGAAGTGTTATGCAACCAGCTCAAAGAAAATAAGAAAAGGTAGATCAACGACACATTACATAAATAAACAATTCTTGGATGATACAAATGACAAGGCCTCCTTTGTACATATAGGAGTTTAAGTGGTCACAATATAATCATAGCCTACATAACAATAATAATGTAAGGGAACAATAATAACAATAGTGGGTTTCCATGGGACACAACAATAACAATATGGGGGCTACATGGAAACAACAATAAGGGGGCTACACTAACAATAACAATAAGGGGGCTAAACTAGTAATATAGGGACCTAACATGTCCCTCTCCTTCAATAAATTGTTGACCTCAACACTTGAGTAGATCTAAGTGTTTCTGTATAAAAATTTCACACTCCCATGTGGAATCTTCAGTGAGTAAGTTCTTCCACTTAATGAGATACTCTAAAATTGATCCATTCCGTAATTGTAGGGTTCTTTTTTTCATGACTACTTCAGGATCAAATATGATTTTTTCTTCTTCATAAAGTTCTGGAAACATTGTTTGAACTAGAAGCTTGTCACCAATAACCTTATTTAAGCATGAAAGAAAGAAAACTAGGTGTGCTCAGGAAGATGCAGGTAGCTCCAATTTGTATGCCATAGTACCAATGTTTTGCAACACCTTGTAAGGATTATAGTACTTGGGTGATAATTTATTACCCTTCTTATCTTGCTTGAGCGACATTTGTTTGTATGGTTGTAGTCGTAAAAATGCCTATTCACCTACAACAAAACTTCTTTCACTACGATGTTGATATGCCTGTTGTTTCATTTGATTCTGCGCTAAAGTGAGGCTATCCTTTAAGAGTTGGAGAACTTTCTGTTGATGCTCAATGTGATCTTCCATTGCTTGAACCTTAGAATTTTCTCTTAAATATGATGTGATGGATGGTGGATGATATCCATAAAGTGCCACAAATGGGATCATTTTTGTTGTAGTATAGAAGGAAGTGTTATATCATCATTTAGCTAGAGGCAACCATTTGAACCATTATGTTTGTTTATCAAATACAAAGAAACGAAGATATCCTTCCAAACATTTGTTCACTATATCAGTTTTCCCATAAGATTGAGGATGATAAGATCAACTATGAGCTAATTGAGTACCCAGGAAAGCAAATAATTCTGTCCAAAAATTTCCAGTGAAAATGGGATATTTGTCGCATATAATAATCTTTTGATTTCCATGTAGCTTTCAGATTGTTTCCATAAATCCATTAGCAACTATATTGGCTTTAAATGCATGAGATAATGCACAAAAGTGTGCATACTTGGTAATTCGATCAACTACCACCATGATGACACTCTTTCCTTCGAACTTAGGTAAACCTATGATAAAATCCATTGAATCCTTCTCCCAACGTTGACTTGGAATGGATGAAGGTTGTAACAGACTCGGGATCTTAATTGTCTCAACTTTATTTTGTTGGCAAACCAAACATTCTGCCACAAATTTTTGAATATCAAATTTAGGGCCATCTAAAAAAAAATCTTTCTTGACCCTATGGTAAGTTTTTAAAAATCTTGAGTTCCCTCCTAAGCGAGAGGTGTGCAATTCCAAAAGAATCTTTTGTTTGAGTTGGGAGTTCTTACAAAGATATAAGCGATCTTTGTACCATATTTAATCATTTTTCTAATTGAATGTATCAGATTTACTAGGATCTTGTTGCAACTTTTGAATGATTGTCCATACTTCTTCGTCATTCTTTCATTCATCCCTTGCTTCGGTTATCTAATCTGGTTGAATAATAGAAATGGCACAAATTAGTACTTCCACATCCTCATCCTTTCTTGAGAGTGCATCTACAACAACATTTTGCTTCCCTTTTTGTAAATGATTTAAAGTCACAACCTAACATTTTTGTGACCCATTTTTGCTACTCTTCTGAAGATAATCTTTGTTCCAAAAAGTATTTAAGACTATCATGATTTGTTTTTACCTTGAAGTGTATTCCATTAGGTAAGTTCCATTGCTTTAGTGCATGAAATATTGCCAACATGTCTTTCTCATAAATAGGTTTGTGTAAATACTTTCCTTTGATTAGATGACTTTCAAAAGCAATGGGTCTTCCTTCTTGCATTAAAATATCACCGATTCCATTTCGTTAGACATCACATTTCACAATAAAAAAAAATTGTGAAGTCAGGCGTAGCTAAGACCTGTGCTTAGCACATTACCTTTTTAAGATATTGAAAGGCCTTAATTGCTTCTAGAGTCCAAGATAATGCATCTTTCTTCAATAATGTTGTTAGAGGTGCTGATATTCTCCCATAATTCTTAAAAAACTTGCGATAATACCCTGTCACCTCGAGAAACCCTCACAGATGCTTTATGGTTGTGGGGATTTTCCATTCCTCAATGGATTTAATTTTCTTATGGGTCTACCTTAACACCCTCATGAGATACATTATGACACATTTATTCCACCTCTTGTACTCCAAATAAACATTTGGACGTTTTTGCATATAATTGTTTCTCCTCCAATAGTTTGAGCACTCTGTCAACATGTTGAACATGATCCTTCCAAGACATGTTGTAGATTAGTATATCATCAAAAAATACTAACACAAATTTTCTAAGGAAGGGTTTGAAAATGGAATTCATCAAACCTTGAAATGTGGAATGTGCATTAGTAAGGTCAAGAGGAATGACCAAAAATTCATAATGACTCTCATGACTTTTGAATGTTGTTTTCATTTTGTCTTCAATCTTCACTCTAATTGATGATATCCCAAATGAAGATCCAGACTGTGAAGTAAATTGCTCCATGTAATTTATCCAATAATTCATCAATGAAAGGAATGTGAAATTTATCTTTACTGGTGAGTTTGTTGAGCTCCCTATAATCCAGACACATACGCCATGATCCATCCTTTTTCTGCACCAATACTACTAGAGCAGAGAAAGAACTTTGACTAGGTTGAATTACACGCCGGCCTCTAGAATTTCTGCAACCATTCATTCAATTTCACTCTTTTGGGCATAATGATATCTGTAAGGTCTAGTGTTTGGAGGAACACTTCCTGGGATCAAATGAATAGCATGAGCATGATCATGAATAGGTGGAAGGCCTTTGGGAGTCTCAAACGCCTTGGAATGATTGTCCAATGCTTTTTTAAGATATGGAGAAATATATGATTTCAATATTTGAACCTCTAGTGAGCATAATTGTACAATTAAACCTCGTTTTTCTTTATTCATACTCTTTGTCATTCCATTAGAGTTGATTACATTTCTTGGTTTCCCTGCGATACGCCTTAATTCAACTTCCTTTCCTTCCCAAAAAAAATCAAGAAAAGTTCTTGAAAATTAAAAGTTATCGTCCTCAAATATTGTAATCATTGGACTCCTAGTACAACATTAGGACCACCCATTGGAATGGAAATTACTAAACTATTCAATACATATTTCCCCATGGTTAGTTTGATATTATGGCATTTTCCTGAGTAATTTATAGTTCTTCCATTTGCAACCATTACTTGACACTCTCGTGTTGTATATAGGAAGCAATTCAATTCTTTGGATATCTTATAGTGAATAAAATTATGGGTACTACCCGAATCTATCAACACTATTACCTTTTTCTTCTTGATATATCATTTTATCTAGAGATTTTGAAGAGTGATAATTCCTGCCAATGCATTACATGGTATGTTCAGATTCATTTATTTTTTCTCTGAGGTTGGTTCCTGGTGTATATTCTCTTATTTTGATGTTTCTTATTCCTTTCCTTTCGCCTCTTCACAATCTATATAAAATAATTTATTCTTGGCACACTTATGACCTTTAGTGTATTTTCTATCACAATTATAACAAAGCCCTTTGTTTCTTTTTCCTTAGATTGTTGTGGTGTCAACCTTGTAGGTTGTGGAAGGCTAGGAGTGGAAATGCTTCCATCTTTATAGTTTTGAGTGGTAGACTTCCTTGTTGCCATAATTTTGCTTTCAACCTTTCTTTCCACCCTAAATTCTTTTTGCAATGAATCTAGTTCGCAAAAGCAAACCTCATGCTGGATGTTATCCTTTAAAGTCCCTATGAAGACATCAATCTTATGCTCCTCTGGAATATCAAATACCCTAATATTCAATTTTTAGAAGTCCTTAATGTGCTCCATTATTGAACCCTTTTGTTTGAGATTTATCATTTGGCTAAAGAAGGTGTTTCTCTTTGTATCATAATGAGCTACCATTTCCTCTATAAAAGTTGACCAAGTGACAAGTGGTTTACGAAAACAAATCTATCGATACAATACAAACTGATTGGGTTCTAAATATAAAGATGTAATGTGTACCTTTTGTGTGTGTTGCACATCATGGAGATAAAAATATTGCTCCATCTATAGTATCCATGTTACTAGATCCTTGCCATCGAACTTCCTCATATCGATATTTAGAATGTGATGGGTCTTAAACCCAACATTGGAGTCTCTAAAATCATGATTAACATTCCTTTTGATTTCATCATGAGTTTCATGGAATACCTGTTCACCATTAGGAAATATTTCTTGTAGAAACTTTGTCAAACCTTCCATGTATGCTTTAAACCATTCATCTCTCTTTTAAACCATAACAATGTAAACTTTGAAACGGGAACTTTGGCAAAAAAAACCCCGAAAAAACATCAAAAACAGTGCTAAAAACGAAAAGTGTGTATACTGGAACGATGATTTTATTTTTTAGGGGTCAATTTTGAACATGTTTTAAAAATGGCAGTGACTACGAAATTTACTATGAAATTTTCGTGAAAAATATAGCTTCAAAATGAAAAAGTGATGATACTGGAACGATGATTTTTTTTTAGGGTCAATTTTCAAAATTTAAAAAAAATGCTAGTAAAACCAAATTTTTATGTGCCAAACAAAGTTGTTTATGAGGAAAAAAACACATTAATGTTTTTGGTAGAATATCATTTTTCTTTCCTAAGTTTAAATTCAACATGTTCTCAACCATAACATCTACATCAACAGTGCTATGTTTTTTTTTTTTTTTTCAATCCCACCATCTACTTCATGAGTAACATATTTCAATCTCTTCATGTCAAACACCATCCATTGAATTAATGGTCGGATCAATAATCCAAATCTATTGCACGTGACAAACTCCTACAATCTCTTATATAGAATCTACTTTATATATCAATGTTGTGTCATGAGCTTTCAATTTGGCTATTCATTTCACGTTTACTGGTCTCTAAGTGAATTTACCAATTATTAACAATTACCAGTTATTAACAAGTGATATAGAGGTATTACATACTATAATTGACTCAATTAAACTAGTCAACAATTAATACTAATATGTACAATAGTTTAAAAGCAATTTAACAATTAAAAATTCTTACAATTATAAAACTAGTTTTTTATGTCTGCAAAAATTCAATTCAACAAATATACTATTTGTAGAAAATAAATCTATTACTAGGGCTACAATGTTGCTATATAAATTTACTACAACTACTTTTTATGAAATAATTGCAAGGGCTATTGAAAGAAACAAGGTATAACCACTGGGAAGAAAATAAGGTACATCTAATAAAACACAATATGAATATGTTTTATAAAATACAATATACTGGATAAAATAGAGTATAGCTATTTTACAAAAAAAATAAAAAAATTACAAATATAAAAAATGAAATATTTCCTAAGTTAGAAAATAACAATTTGAATTCATTGAAATATATATGGATATGTTAACACCCAGGTTGTCCTCTTTGACTCCAGAGAGGATACAGCCGGGGTAACCACTAACCAATCTTTGGGCTACAGCTTCTAGCCCAGCTGTAGTCAGAGAGGGCTCTC
>APFE031345281.1:8443-38764 GCA_000404065.3 Pinus taeda | reverse complement strand
TAAGCCATTAAGAATATATTGTGATAATTCAGCTGCTGTTTTTATGGCTAAAAACAACAAAAGTGGGAGTCGAAATAAACTCATCGACATTAAGTATTTAGCTATAAGGGAACGTATTAAAGAAAAGAAAGTGGTCATTGAGCACGTCAACACTGAGTTAATGATTGCTAATCCTTTGACTAAGGGCATGCCACCGTTTAAATTCAAGGATCATGTAATGAATATGGGACTTGGTTCCATTATGTAGTTTCTCATTGTATGGACAATGTTATTTTAATGAAAAATTCTTAATTATTGTGATGTTTTTTCTCATATTTATGTGCACCTTAAGTTGATTTGAGAAAATTTATTTAAGAAGGACCAAGAATACACATAAGGTTTATTCATTAAGAAATTGTTGCCACATAAATTATAATAAGAATAAATACATAGTAATACATGGAAGATAATACTCGTCATTAGAGGACTTATCGCCATGATTCATGTATCTATTACTTAATACAGATTATTAATGGGTTTTAAGTTGAGACATTAAGTTTGGAAGTACGGACCAAGTGGGAGAATGTTAAGCTCCATTCATTTTTTTACCAACTGCTGCCTACAATTATGGAAGTAAACTGCAGTCTTTCCTTAATTTCTGGAAACCAACTGCAGTAATTTCCTTAAATTAAGGAAATCAACTGCAGTTAATTAATTTTATTGTTGCGAGCTTCTGAAGTGGTCCATTACTCCATCTGGAGTTCTCTACCTTGATCTGTGGAACACCTAACACATAGCCATAAGAAGCTTGATGGAAGCTTGGCTATAAATTCCTCTGTTTGGTCCCCAAGCTAGCATCTCAATCCCCTTCAGTTTTTACACCATCAAGTTGAGAGAGCAGAGCTTGGAAGTGCCTTCTAGATTATCTGTGTTCTTTTATTTTCTGCTTGCGTGAGGTTGTTATGTTTCCACTGTGCACAAATTTGACGATTGTTATGTGAAGAGAATCTGTAAGCGAGTGGCATTGTGCATACACGGTCCCCGTGACCTTTTATACGCCACTCATTCCTAAATAGTATACAGCGTACGCTGTCATGTGCTCTTCCCGTGAGCTTTTATACGCTGTTATGTGCTCTTCCTTATAAGTTTTTTGCTGGAGTAATTCAAGTTTAATGCATGCGTTCAAGAACTTTTTCTATGTTGATTCAGTGGGAGTCTATACCTTGCTATAAATCAGATTTCTGTTATATGATAGAAGAGCTGTTAACATCAATCAATTTTGATATTGAAAATATCAAACAAGAGTATCCCCGCACACTGCAAAAGAAGAAGCTCGAACATTCAAGAGGCTCTATTCTACGCTTGGTGAATTGAATTTCTGAAGACTAGATTTACTTTACGGCATTTAATTCTTGGAAGAGCTTTTGGCTCCAGCGGTTCTGAAATTATTTAAATCTTCTTCAAATTGCCGGTTTGATAGAGCAAATAACGCCTGCAAACTCAGCACTGGTGGAGGTTTCCAGGATCCAAAATTATTACTGGTATTAATATCAATGGCTGGAGGTATTTATCCTGGGCATTAAAGTTTAATTTTTAGATTCTTTAAAGTATTTAATTCCGCATATAAATAATCCATTAAGTTAAGATTCAGAATTCATTTGGGCATTCAGTTTTTCATTCTATGTTAATTCCGCATCAAGTTCAGATTCAACATTTAAGAATTTCTGTTCATAAACTAACAAAGTTGTGACTGGTTTCGTTAATTTTCCAGAGGTGGGAATATCTTGCATCGGCAATTTAGCGGTGTTTATCACAAGTATCTCCAAAGGGAGGCTTGATCTCGAAATGGGTGCCAGGGATGTTCTGGCCACCTTGAGAGGCCGCAAAGTCGAGAGCTTTCATGGTATTGGACTCACCACATGTAAGAATAATAATAAAGATGCCTCTGTTATAATGTTGTCATTTCACAAGCCCGGTTCTTCGACGAAGCAATTCATGAAGTATGTATCCAATGCCCATAACGTGCAGTCCATCGTTTTGCAATGCTTGCCTTTGAAATCTGTTGTATCTGTTGCTAAGATTTGTCACTGCAATGACGGATGCAAATGCATTTTGATTTGCACAGTGGAAGAGCTCAGGACTCTTCTTGCTCGTCGGATGCCTGGAATACTAAAACCACTTCCTGAGTCCAAGTGCCTACTGCCCTCTGTGGGCTGCCTGAGAAATGGTTGCCATGGATGCAACGAGGGTACGTTGTATGTGGAGCGATCGGGAGGGGGTGACCCTGAGCAGACTGATGACTTTGAAAGCCTTACATTAAAAGTGGGTAACCCCAAGGTAGGATTGCCTCCTCCAGTCTGTGAAATACTTGAGCATTACGATACCCAGAAAGAGCATTCTTGCATTTGCATTCCACTACGTCCACCAGAGAAAGATGAGTGGACAAAGCTGCTGACCACATCTTTCAGGACTAAAGATAATGAAGAAAGAAGAATCAGCGCCAAGGCTTCAGATGCCATGGATAATTACACGACTCAGGAAGTCAAGGAGACTTGCATGGCTAGGAAAATAGGACAGGAGGAGATGAGAAAAGGATAAATTGTAAGATTTAGCACTCCCTCCCTAATATTGCCAAGGTTAACAGAAATATCAATCAACCTTCTTCTAGTTGGATGGTTCAGGGTAGATGGCTTCTCTACCTCTATGGTGGCAAGAAAGGCAGTCAAAGTTTATGTTGTGGGCAGTAAAGACAGTGGATTTGCTGCCAATGCATTTCTAAGGACAACCCTGGTGAAGTCTACAAATACCAAGCCTGATCCTCATGATATCAACTCTACTGAAAAAGACACCCATATTTTCCAAGTGCTAACCTTCCGAGGTCGTGCATCTCCTTGGCTCGATAAGACCTCTTCAGTATAAGTTATCCCATGTTAATATCTTATTTTGCTAGGGAAGGCACCCAAAAAAATTTAGCTTAAGGTTAAGGTTCCAATTCCAAATTTTTCGAAACCACCTTATGTCCTCAAAACCATGATATGCTTGGGTTATATATCAATATGCCTCTTTAACTGAGATATGACCCTATATTTATTTTCCATCCCATGTGAATATAGTATCCTTTTTAATCACTCATATACCAACCAAGGATAACTTGAACATGTACCTATCCCATGATACAGCCAAATCACCAAATAAACCAAGTTCCTGCGAGCATACCCAAGAAGGATGTAATGAGATAGGATTGTCTGAAACCCATATTTGATTTAAAAAGTAAAAACCCAAGTTATGGATATACTTGATAAAAGGGGTAGGAAGTGTATGATTCCAACAAATACTCTAATGGGATCTAACCCAATCTCCACCATAGTTCTCGATCTAATCTCCCATCACAGATTCCCAATCAACTAGTGTTTTACTTTCATCAAATTGTTCCATATATATGAAAGAGAGCATTGAACCTGAGCCCCATCCTTTATCTATGCCATTATCGGCTGGTTTCTCAAGTATTTCTCCTTAATAATCCTTTGGCATATGCCATTACCATTTAAAGCATGCCATAAGATGTTAGCTAGAAGATCACATTCAAAATGTTCAATGTTCTCTAAACCTGAACCTCCATCCTCCTCCTGTATGGAAATTCCTATAAACAAATAAGATGGATCTTATTGACATACCTAGATCCCACCTAGATAAATTTAGAAATGAAAGTATTTATATGCTTCATGATGTCTTTTAGCAGAATATAAATATGCATCCAATAGACATCAATACTCTACGGGACCGACTACACTAGGACCAACCTAACCCCCATAGTTAACCATTTATGAGACCATAAAGATAGCCTATGCTCAAATTTACCAATTAGCCAAAACCAATCTCTTATACCATAATTATTTGGTTTTAGAATAAAAATAAGGTACTTGAATACTCCATCCAACAAAGTTGCCTCAATAGCACATAAATTTGTAATCTTCGAAATCTTGACCTCTTCAGGAGATGCAAAAATAAATTAAGATTTTGTTTTACTGATTTAGAGTCCTGTAGCATCGTCGAAGCAGAAAATAATTTGTTGTAATATTTTCCATTTCATAATAGAATCCTTCCCAAGAATAGGAACCTCATCAACAAAAATAATGTGAGTAATGGAAATTTTTTTGTGATCCAATAACCCGAGAAAGACCCACTGGAATGTGCCTCTGAAATCATTCTACTCAAACCATCAATTGCCAACAAAAGAAAAATAGGGGACAATGATCATGCATATCTTAACCATCTCGATGCCTTAAAGAAACAAGAATGAACTCCATTTATCAAAACAACGAAATTTACTGAGAGATGCATGCCTAATCCAATCAACAATCGTCACTGAAAGACTAATCTTATGCAGAACCATTATCGAAAAACCCCAATCAACACAGTCATAATATTTGATCAAGCCTAATTTCAATAACAACGCATCCTTCTTTTTAATGTTAATGAAATGCAAACAGCCTTGTGCAATTTCCACCGCATCTTGTATCTAACGATGTTACAAGAACTGAAATTTCTCAAGTGAAATGAATTTAGACAGAGTATCTTTCAGCCGGGTTGAAATAATCTTAGATGATTGACTTGGATATTGGTGGCCACCTGCCTATTCCAACTAAACCTCCAGTCACTTTCATCATTTTCCTTAATTATATTAGCATTTACTATTTTTAGTAGTTTTTCGGGTCCTTAAGTTCTGACATTGTTTTGACCCCCTAAATGTGTTTTTTTTATGTCTGAGGAAGGCCTGTAGCCATAGGCATGGCCCTATTGCAAATCTTGTAGTACTTAGAGATACATTTCTAATGAGGCATCGTACGTGCCAAACATAGATCATATGACCATATTAAAACCCCACAAAAGTGTTGGATGAGTGTGAGTATACTATTTTGATTTGACAAGCAAGCTATTACTAGTTATAGCCATCTAGTTGTGTGAGGGACAAGTTTGTTTGATTTGGAGTGAAGTCTAAAGGGAAGAGCCTTTAAACTATTGTTGTTTGAAGCCATCATGAAATGCTAGGAGAAGTGTGTGGGAACATGGTCTTGTCAGAGGAAGACTGCAACGTCAAGACGAATGGTTGTAATCTCTCTTTGATATTAATATATGCAACTATCAATTGATTTCCTACATGTTTTATAATATTACATATTCGTGTCTTAATGCTTCTTGACTCATTAAGTACGTTGAATTGCAATTTGTCTATTATTATGTTTGTGTGTTGTTGTTGTTTACTTGTTTCAGGAGCTTGAAGAAGGAAGCGAGAGATTGCTGGAGCGAGCAAGAAAGGACATCATCAAGAAGGATAAGCGACCAAGAGGTAGGCCCTCTTGATTGATTCTAATCTAAGGAAATCTTCCATAGAATGTATATGTTGTTGCTAGACCCATTATTGGGCTAGAGGAATTCGTTCGTGTCTGCACTTATAATTTTACTTCACCACAAATTGGCGACTCCAGATCACATTCTTTTGTTTGTTTTGGATTTCATGATCTCGTGAGAACTTTGCTAGTTTCACGTTTTCCCTTTTGTTTTGTTGCTTTTCTCCTGCTTACTGGCTTAAGTCTAAAATCCATAGTAGCAGATCTAGTCCCTGTTTTGAAATTCTTTTATTTTTTTCTTAGTTTCCTCAGACAATGCATGTAATCGGTTGACATTCATGTTGATCAGCGCAAATTGCAGAGGAACCATCGCGTCGACCCACCTCTAGCGCTTGTTCTCAGTTGGGTAGTCGTGTCGATTCCTGTAAGTGAATATTAAGGCTAGACCCCAATCTTGGCCAATGTGTTCTACTCTTGTGTTTTTGACCCTATGAGCCTTTTCACTGTTTTCCTCCCTAATTAGAAAGCTACTTTTTTTTTGGTTTTGCTTGCTTGTAGGCTTGTCATCTTGTTGTTTGATTGATCAAGTCATTGAGTGGCCAACAACACTGGGACATCTAGCTAGTCGTCCATTTAGCAGCTTGCAGACTCATCGATTCCAGTTGTGGGTGTGTTTTCTCCTTCCATTTGTTTTTGGTCCCTTTTACGACTTTGACCTCTTTTTACACAAGTTTGAAAAAGTTTTGTTTACTAGTTTGAACGTCTTTTATAGCATTGATTACATTGTCGGTCTTGTGTTTGGAAAATTCGGTGTTTCGTCGATCTGAATGAACTTATCTTTTCATGTTTTCATCTGCTTGAAGAGCTCATAGTCTCGAAAAAATTTTCATTGAAAGATTGTATGTGAAAGTTTGTTTCGTTGTTTCATGAGAAGATATGAAATTCTAGCTTGTTGCTTCATTATGATTTGCATCTCTTAAAACTAGAATTGCATCAGCATTTGAAAAGGAAAATAAATTTGTTCATTTCGAAAGGACTAATAGATAAGTGCTTGTCAGGAAATTAGGAATTGGAATGCATTTTTCATTAGTTTATTTTTCAAAAAATGAAGTAGTGAAAAATCATTTCATTTTCAGTTGCTTGATTGTTTGCATTTGATTGAGTAGTTCCTACCCTCTCTAGTGTAGGCATTTCATCGAATTGAAAGGGTCTTGTCCCATTTAGTTGCATTTTAGGTTTTTCAAGTAGCATCGCTAAGGCCTGAAAACAAAAACTTAACTCAAGATCAACTCTAAAATGAATTCAATTTACCTAAGGCGCATTTGACATTAACGATCACATATAGAAGGTCTAGGCTAGAGATGTGTTCCAGTGTCTATAAACCTAGCAGCAGCTGTCGTTAGCTTCGACATTAGACAGCACTAGCATGGATTTGTGATCCTCGTACCATCGCGTATATAACGGGAGACCCCACTAAGCTGCAATCCTTTTATCATTAGGAAGCCAAGTCGGCTGCTTTGCGAACGTGATACATTGAACACAACATTCGGGGAGATTTCCTACTCGTACTTCTTGGTTCACCAAGAGGTATTCTGCAGTTCACAGTTTCCTGGTAATCCTATTTACCTAGATCATCTAGAGTAGTCATTTGATCTTTTTGACGCATTAAACTTAAAATATCATCCGAGCACTTGTCCTTTCAAGCTCGTTTCCAATCGAAAGCGATAGAGTCATCTTTGTTTCTTTCTCAACTCTTATAAAATGAAAGAACATCAGTCTCTTATGCGTATTAAATAATTGATTGCCCACGATCCAAAACATCTTGTTAGATTTTTGACCAAATCGTGATTTCCCTTAAAATGACATTTTAAAGCCTTGAAGTTATTTGTTATGTCGGCTAAGACAAGGTCATCGTGGTTGAACCATCTGGTTCACCCATTTCTTCTTCTTCTCCTCCATCTGAAAGATTGTCTGAGGCGCCACTTCCCGAGTTATCAAAGCCATTTGAGGACCAAAATCTTGAACTCACAATTGTTTTGAGTGTTTAACCATTATCATCTTGTCCTCCACCTACTTTTGATTCAGGGTCATCTGCTGGTCTTGAGTCGAAATCTCTGGATAATCCCGTTCGAACTCCAGAGAACTCGGCGACCACTGACGGTCAGCTTGCACTGGTTATCTATCCTCTGAACCCTCTGTTTGACAACATTGAGATATCACCACAATGCCCTTACAGTCCTGTACGATCAACTGGGTGTTCCTTTGGAACTATCCCCTAGTACACGTTTAGTTGTTCGCCGTCATTTGTTTCCAGACATGGAACCCGAAGGCGATGCTCCAGTCACTTCTCCGGATGAGTCCGAAGTCTCAACTCCACACACTGTCGAGGGAGAAGAATTGCAGTTGCAGTTCCCTCCCGAGGGTTTCCCTTATTTAGAAGGTATTCCCGCTAGCTTGCCACCCAGCTATGTGTCTTTAGGGCACTTAGTTTCGGGCACACCGAGTGCCTTATCACTCTACCATAACTCTGTTTGGGCATCAGGCGTCAGACCTATGTTAGGTCCATTCGTCACGAACACGACTTCCCAACCAGTTGTTACTTCAGTCCTGGTGCAACCCATCGTCTCGAACACTCTTGTTTCATCAATCCTAGTTACGCGTCAGTCGCAGCAGTGGTTTCAAATATTGTCTCTGCCAATTCTTCTGTCATGTTAGTTAGTGGCCAGATTATGCCACCATGTGGGGGGCAAAACCTAAATGTATCTATGGTGTCAGGTGCCGCTAATGTGAGCGACTCACAATCTCACATGCTTGGTATAAGCCAGCCCTCTTCTGGTATTATTTACAACCCTACTGACCCTACTGGATCAAGCAATGTCCAGTACCAACAGGTCCAAAATCCCGGTGGTCCGTATGGATTGAACAATGTTCAGTATCAGCAGCACTATGGGGCTCAGGTCCAATACCAAAATCCTTACGTTCCATACAGTTCTCAAGGATTGGTTAATCAACCTTACACCATCTCGTCTCGGTAGTACATCCAGCCTGGCTACAGCTAAATTCATTTTGGTAATTTCCCAGGCATTGTTCAAATACCCTTGCAATAGCAAGGACAACTTTTTCAACAACCATGGCAGCATTTGTTACCACAAGGGAAACCTTTGTTGCAGCAAGGGCTTTCTGAGCAACAGTAAGGGTAGATTATACCGCAACAAGGTCACTTGCAACAAACGCAAGTTCAGCCCTTCCAACAATTGCAGAAAGCCATGCAACAACAAATGCAGTATGCTATGCATACCTCTCAACCCATACCCTCGCAGGGCCAACCTTTGCAAACCCAGGGACAAATTTTGCAACTGTAAGGTCAGCAAAACCAACCTAGGCAGCAACAACCCTTGTATACCTATCAACGAGGGCAACCCTTGCAGGGACATGTTCAAGGTCAAATCCTACAGCAGCAGGTGCAAAATCCTCCTGTCCAGGGCCAATAGGTTCAGAATCTTATCGCCCAAGGGCACCAGCTACAAAATCCCTAAGTCCAAGGGCAACAAGCACATCAACCTTATGCCCAAGGACTACAGGTCCAGAACCCTCTTGTTTAGGGACAACAGGCCCAACAACCCTATGTTCCAAGACAATAGGTCCCATACCCATATTTCCAAGGCCAACAGGCACAACAGCCTTTCAACCCATACATTGCCTATCAGAAACCCATGCATGGACAGTTTCAAGGTATTCAAGGTCTGAATCCTCCCTTTAGTTAAGGTAATCCACAATGGGGGCAACCTCAGATGCCATATGGCCAAAATCCCCCACTGTGGGGTCAAAATCCTTTCCAATAGAGATGGGCTCCTCCTTATGGGCCCGCTTATCGACCTCTCATGCCTTTTAACACTCAATTAACTTTCTTGGCTACACTTGAGTTGCCAGATGTATCACGTCTCACGAATGATCCGATTCTTCATTCACCATATTGGCCTCCGGTGCCATCCAAGATACCATGTGATTGCCTAAAGTTTGATGGAAAAGCTAAAGAAGATCCTCAGGCCCATGTGATGACATATCACCTCTGGTGCTTGTCGAACTCATACGTGGACAATTATATTCGTCTTCTTCTTTTCCAAAGAACCCTCACGGGTGCCGTAGCAAAATGGTACATCGAGCTACCTCGAAGTACTTTTCATGACTTCAATTCATTAGCCATGGCCTTTCTCACGCATTTTCAACTATCATTTCATTATGAAATGGGTACCTATCTGCTCACATCACTTAAGCAAGACACTGCGATGCACATCTCTGATCATATCCATGAATGGAGACATAGACGTCGACTGATCAAGTTCGAGATAGCTGATCATTTGCTCACCAAATGGTTTTCCAAATCGTTCGTAGCTTCAATTGCTCGCGATATAGCCATGGGTGGATGCGTCACTGAAGAGCAAACCATCGCTCGTGCCCAGTACTTGGATCTGGTTTACTCTCAATGTGACACCTTAGACTAATTATTACCCAATGCTCTACGACCATCATCCGATCCTGTGACATCGAAGTCGCCCACTGTCCCTCTCGTTGATGGATTTATTGGTTCAATATCCCAAGCTCTTGTCAAAACTTCTTCCAAACAGAAGTCGGTCTCAAATACTGCTCCCAACAATTCATCTCAAAACCCTCCAGACCCTGGTAAAACCTCTGAGGTCCACGTTGTTCAATCTACCACAGTGGACAAATCCTCGAAAGGAAAAAAGAAAGGCAAAGGCAAACCTAAAGTCGATGCCCCGAAACAGGGTCCTCCCAAATTGTCTGCTGATAAATCATCGTAACGGAAACCTAAGTATCCTTGCCTCATTTGCAAGGAGTATCACTATACTAAGGATTATCCACGATGATCTGAAGTTAGTCAATTGCTCAAGGGGACCCCTGCCGTCCTTAAAGAGCCTTTTCCGTCTCAACAGCCTCAGATGGTAGACCGATCCCGATCTGCTTCCTCTGGATCTCAAGTGTTCATGATGAGCATGCCCATTAATATGGCTACCCGATCGAAGGATTATCAAACTCCAGCTCCCACAGCAGGGAAAGAAAAAGAAGTTCCACCTTCTTCTTCTACCCTGGGTTCTGGCCCTCTGCAAATCGAAAGCCCTAACCCTGATTCCGCTCCACGACCACCCTCTCGAGGTGTGCTACAGAAATCCTCGTACAATCCCAATGCCCAAGCCGCTCAACACTACAATATTGTTGAATATTTGGCTCAGGTGTTGTCAGCCATGTTGGCTCTCGAGGTACTCCAAAGCTGCCCATCACAGCAGAAATCTTTGTTGTAAGCTATCAGGGGCATTGATCCCACTGATTCTAATTTGATCTGTTTCGATCTAGAGAACCATGTTCCAAGGCTCTCTTGTCAGATTGCCTTTCTTATTCAAGTGATCATTAATGAAAAGACCATCCACTGCACTGTCATCGACGAAGGTGCTTCTACCTGCATCATGTCAACTGTGTGTTGCAAGGCTGTTGGTTCCCCTACACTGAATCAGTCCTCGAACACATTGGAAGCTTTCGATGGGTGCGATTCGTGACCCTTCGGTGCCTTACCCAACCTTGCCATCACCCTGGAAGGCAAGACAGTGCAAGTCGAGGTAGAGAATCTCAATTATACTCTTCTACTCAGCCGAAGTTGGACCCATGCCATGCATGTCGTGGCCTCCTCTTTGTTTCGTGTGATCCATTTTCCAAGTCCTGAGTCCATGTGCCTACTGCCCTCTGTGAACTGCCTCAAAAATGGTTGCCATGGATGCAATGAGGGTATGTTGTATGTGGAGCGACCGGAAGGGGGTGACCCTGAGCAGACTGGTGACTTTGAAAGCCTTACATTGAAAGTGGGTAACCCCAAAGTAGGATTTCCTCCTCCAGTCTATGAAATACTTGAACATTACGATACCCAAAAAGAGCGTTCTCGCATTTGCATTCCACTACGTCCACCAGAGAAAGATGAGTGGACAAAGCTGCTGACCACATCTTTCAGGACTAAAGATAGTGAAGACAGAAAAGTGAGCGCCATGGCTTTGGATGCCATGGAAAATTACACAGCTCAAGAACCTAAGGATACTCGCATGGCTTGGACTAGAGGACGAAAGAATCTGAGAGAAGGATTAAAAGTAGAATTTAGGACTCCCTCCTTATTATTGCCAAGGTTGATAGAGATATTAATCAACCTTCTTCTAATTGGATGGTTCAAGGTTGATCGTTTCTCTACCTCTATGGTGGCAGGAAAGGCGGTAAAATTTTTATGTTGTGGGCAGTAAAGAAAGTGGATTTGCTGCCAATGGATTTCTAACCACAGCCCTGCTGAAGTCTAAGAATACCAAATCTGTTGATATCGACCCTACTGAAAATGACACCCATATTTGCCAAGTGCTAACCTTTCGAGGTTGTCTTCTAAACCTTACAACATTGTCATTTATAGCAGGTGTCGCCAACTTGGTTTAAAACATTTTTTGGGCCGTGTTTATGACATTTGAAGGAAACCATGGTAAATGGTATGATATAAATTCCATCAAACCCTCTATACCTAGAGTTGCACTCATAATTATAGCCATTGGTGTTGCTTTAGGCATGGACTCTCTGCATTTTTATTTGTATTGGAGGCATAGAAAAGAATCAAATAATTTCCGTAAGGATAAAAAGTGTTTCACAAGGTATTTTATGGAAACGAATTGAATTCTAATAAAAATAATGAGTGTGAAATATTGGAATGGAATTGAATTGTTACGGTTAAGTTAATTATCAAATTTGTGTATTTTGTTCGTGAGGTAAGGATCTTATATCAAGACCCATATAAATTATCTCTTGGATTTGAATTTAGAACTTTGGGAAAAAGACGTAAAATCTCTCGAGTTACATAAAATGTTAGCCTGAACTCCACATTATATTCTTCCTATTTAAAACAATAATGATTTTAATATTGAAGTGATAAAAGGTCAAATTATTCAGGTCGTTAAACAATATTTATTGAATTTAGTCCGAAGTTTTTGTAAACTTATTTTCCGTTAAACAATATAAAAAAGAAAAGCATGAACGGGGAATGATTTTCTTTTAAACAATATCAAAAGAGAAAAGCGAGAACTTTGGATGTACGGCTTTACATTAATGGTTATGCTTTAAATTATTGCTGGAAGGTTTTTGTAATCTTTTGAATTGGCTTATGTTTTTTTTCCTTATTGGTGTATATATATAAATGAAATAAATTAATTAGATAATATAGATTTTTATAATTTATTAAAATATAAACATTAATTTAAAATAAAATCTATATAACGTACTATTTATGATTATTTTATGAGAGTACTGAACATATAAACATTAAAATTAATTTCCAAATTGAAAGTTAGGTTACTAATAATACTTTTAAATTTTTTTTAATTAAAATTATAATTTTTTGTAATAATAGTTTTTAAGTTCATAATATTGTGAGTGATGTTTTTAAAATCAATTTTTGAATAAAAAGTAGTTCTATTATTTACTAGAGGATAAAATTACAATTTATTAGAAACAACGACCATAATAATTAATATCATCACAATAAAAAATTTAAACCAACTCTTGAATTAAAAAGTGGTGTTATTAAATTTCTTTCAAGTTTAAAAATCCAATATTTTTAAACCATGGCATGAAAACTATATATTATTGCAAACAAAATTATAAAATCAATTAAAAGTGTGTTGGAAAGTAAGAAAATATTGGGGGAGGGGGAAGGGATGCATCAATATTTTATAACTTTTAATATTTTTTAGTCAATTTCTTTAACAATGAGCATATATCCCTAAGTATTCAAAAATTAACCATGAAATTAATACAAAACAATATTATCAACATTACACACATAAGCACCACATAAAAACACTATATATACATGAAAACTCATAAAAGGAGAAAATCACAAACCTTTTTTTTCATGCAAGTGCCAAATTATCTTTACATTATATTTTGCAAGCACCAATCTAGAGGAGCTCCAACCTCTTTTTTTTTTGCCAACACTAACTACAAACAACAACTTCTACTCTTCACAAACACACATGCTAATTTTTTAAGCACCTATATTGTAAGCAATAACTTTAACTGTTGGACACATAATCCTCTACGGGTTGGTGTGGAAGCTAAACAATCAGAGGGAGTCCAAGAGACCACTTGGAATATGAAACCAAGGGTCACACCAATGTATTATAAATATATATCATTGTGAATAATAAGGCATTCAAGGTTTATGTTTCATATCTTTGGTCTTTACTGTAGTGATGTTTAACATTGTATCAGAGCAGGTTCCTTCTGGCCTTGCTCAAATTTGAATCATTAATTTTTTGTGGTACAGTGATTTTGGGCATTTCTCTATCTTTGTGCAAAATTGTCCCTTTGTCATCTACTTCCTTAGATGTTCTCTGTGTTGTTTACAGTCTTTGAAATAGAAAAAATAGCCTCCTAGTTAACACTTCATATAACGCTCCTCGTACTACATTGAATGTCATTTCTTCTGCCATTATTCCATGTCCAACGCTATTGTGGTGAGCGTGGGGACCAAGTGGTGAGCATGGAATAGTTTGAAAGTTGTCGAGGATTGAACGATGGTGCACTCATGATTGACTCTCAAAGGCTCAAAATAAGGTAATATCGTTCCTCCTACGAGCACAAATTACATATTGTTGGCGTGATTATGTTTTGGAAAATCTCGCGTCTGAGTCATACACCCCCCGTGCTGCGACATCGTCTTGCTATCACGATTATGTTGAAGTGATAGTGCTATTGTGACTGTGTTTGAAGTGATGCATTGTATGGCGATGTCCTCCCTGATTGTTTCTCTTCCCATACCAATGTTATGAATCGTCGTTTTTCTGGAATCGTGGCATCAAACCACCATACCACCCATCATGGCTCTACCAAAAATTTTCTCCCATACTACAGTTTCTCTGCATACCACAAAACTTCCATACGAACTCGTTGAATGGTATTATGTTAAATTGTGTTATATATTCTAACTATCAACTCTGTTAAAATTCCACTCAAGAGAGGCCCTCCAAAGTGCCTCCTCCATACTTCGGTTATAATACATATCGCCATCACCATCCATACATTGAATGTTGTCATTTGTTACCTCCTCCTCCCACTCCCAGTTTTAATATGTAAATGTGGTTTTGTATATATCTTTCATACAACCCACCAAGCTATCGGTCCTCCTCTGGCATACGACCCACAAAACTATTGTGGTTCGTATCTACCATACCACGGTTGGTCCTCTTGCACACCGGTTTCAACAATACCGAACTGTCATTACCTTATTACCTCCTTTAATAAGTTTCATATAATGTTATGTTGAACACTGTCATTAAGTCCCATACGTTACGTTGAACGTTGTTGACTTGATTATGTATACAACTGAATGGTGCATGTCATAATGACTTATATATGTCAGTGAACGTTGTACTGGATCAACAGATAATTCTTTAGCAAGGTTATATGATCTTTTAATTATGGTTCGAAATCCACCATTCGAATCTATGCCAAATGAAGCAGTTGGTACGATAATATTAGAAATTGCATTTGGAATGACTGTTCCATTTGGAATAATTTGTGGAATTGTAAACGTTGAGAATAATTCATTGAGTGGATCAAATGGATTCTTGAGAATGATGTAATTGACATCCTTTATCTCACTTTCCATAGAGACGCAGATGAGGAAAATCACATCTTGCATGAGAAGACTGAGGTAACTGAATAACCCTGGTGGAAGAAATATCCGTGTCACATAAGAAAACAAGCACGAATACGCAGATCTTGTTATCTAGTGGATGTAACGAATAAAATATATAAATAATATAAATATAATGTAAAAGATAATAATCATAAATAATAGTTAGTTAAGCTAGTAAATAGGTTGAAGAGGCATGTCTAATAGGACATGACTCTTCATGAAGAGACACTTGCTTGGTATATAAGCAAGCCTCTCATTCTCATTCTAAATCATTATCATTATCATTCTTATTCATATTTAATATAATATTTATATCCTTAATGAATATCTTTATATTCCGAGTCATTTGGAGTACTTAATTTATAGAAGGAACTTTGTTCGCTTCAATAGACTTGGACAGGCTGACATAGTTATTGTTGTTAATTCTTTCTTGAGGCAATTTGATTATAGCTAATGATTTTTTCTGTTGTTTCTGAGAACACGCCTACGCCATTTGGATCTGTGATCTTAAATCAAGGTTGTGCAACTAGGTATCAGGATGGTTGATTATTGAAAGTGTCTGATCTGGTTTCAATCAATTATTTTGACTATTTTAAGTTTCAAGTCTTTGATTGTTCCTTAGGTTTACTGTCATTTTCGACTTCTTCACTGCCTACCTTTTTTGCACTAAGGTTCGTTGTAAATAATTTGGATCTTTGTTTCAATGCATCATTGTCGTTCCACATGATACACCCCTCCCATGCAGGCTTTTCTCCAACGCCTAGCCTTATGTCAACTATGCAAAACAATTATTGGAGCAGCGGGTCCATTGCCCTCCCACACTTTCTTTTGTCCATTTAAGAATCCCCAACATCAGAGGAAGAGATCCAGTTGTTGTTTAGATAGAGATAGTTATAGATTATAAATCATGCTTTGTGAAGGAAATTTCCTTCTTAAGGTCAAGTTTTATTAACATGAAATGTTGACTTTTGAATATTTAAAGTGAAGAAAAATGAAATTAGGAGGAACACTTCTACAAGTAGTTTTGTTAAATCCTACACTCTTTGTTTGTTTGTTAAGAAAATGGCCAAAGTTTATGAAGTATTAGATTTATTGAAAACTTTGATACAATCTAATGTTGATGACACAGTGAAAAAAAGCAAATACTCTCTTTCAGACATTCAAACTTGTCTACAAAATGCATAAGAGAAATTTGACATTTTGCAGCTTGAATCTCAGCTTCAACAAGATGAGTTACAGAAAAGGCAACATTCTGAACTTGTTTTTGTTCATAAAATTGAGATAGACACCCATAAACAACCAGCAAGTGATGAAATTAGTAAAGTTGAGGTTCATTCACATTCGGTCCCTAGTGCAAAAACAAAGTTTCATACAAAAGCAGAAATTCAGCCTGCACTTCTCAAGCCAATTATCAGACCTTGGGAAGAGATTATCATTAACAAAAAAAGACTCAATCTTGGATATGAAAAGGATGTGTCCTTTTATATTCTGGACTATTCCAACCCCATTCAATTTCAAAGTGCTAGGTTTCTTCATGACATTTCACCTTCATTTTTTCCAAATCCAGGTCCTCTTCCACAACAGCCACAACAGGTTGTTAAATGCCAACATTGTGACCGAGTTGGCCATATGAAAGATCATTATTTTTATCTTCACCCATGCAAGCATTGTTTTCATCATAATCATCATTCAAATAGATGCTTCAGAAACAAGCTTCTTGAAAGAACGAAGATTCATCTTGGATGGATCACTTCTCGGAAATGGGCTTCAACAACCAAGAAGATGTTTTAGTCATATGTCTAAATTTCGTCTAGAGTATTGAAAATTCTTGCAATTGAGTTTTCTCCGTCATCTCACCTATTATCTAACAAGGGGGGAAGTGATGGTTATCTACAAGCTTCAAAGCCACATTAAGCGAGCCTGTGCCACAACCTACCATACTAGATTCATAGTTGTATCTAGAGACAAATATGCACTTGAGAATGCCATTGGTTGGTGGTCAGCCTTAAACCATCTATGCGGGGTGGGACGTCCCTTTTCAGGCTGAGATTCTTACTCTTCAAAGAATTGGGGACATTTCCTCTAGCAAAAAACTTCAGCTTCTTGCTAGTTTCGGAAGAGTTCTAGGAATTGCGTTAAGCATTCTTGAGTTGGTGATCATCCTTAAACCACGGCAAGTTGTAGAAATCCATTTTCCAGGTTGAAGGTCTCCCTCTCCAAAGCATTAGGAGCACTTCCTCTAGCAGAATACTTCAGCTTCATGTAAGACTTGGAAGAGTTTCGAGAACTGCACTAAGCATTCCAGTGTTGGTGGTTATCCTTAAACCACCCTCTTATACCAGCATTTCAGAGAGCAAATTCAACCTAGTGCTACCATAATTTTTTGCACATTTTGTATTACAACTCTCTTCCTCGAATCATACATACCCGTTTGGATTAAGGAGGGGAATGTTGGACACCTAATCCTCTAAGGGTTGGTGTGGAAGTTGAACAGTCAAAGGGAGTCCAGGAGACCACTTGGAATATGAAACCAAGGGTCACTCCAATGTATTATAAATATGTATCATTGTGAATAATAAGGCATTCAATGTTTATCTTTCATATCTTTGTTCTTTTCCATAGTGATGTTTAACATTAACATTAACTCTTCAATAAAAAAAAGTGGTGCTACCATGATAAAATTATAACTTGTTAAAAACCATGACCATAATAATTGATATCTTCACAATAAGTTTTTTAAAACTAACTCTTGAAGAAAAATGTGGCGTTATTAATAACACCATTGCTTTCAAGTTTAAAAATCCAATATTTTAAAACCATGGTGTGAAAAAATATACTATTGCAAACAAAATCATAAAATCAATTACAAGTGTGTTGCAAACTAGGAAAATACTAAGAGGGGGTTGGGGAAGGGGGTTGAAGGGTGAATCGATATTTTATAAGTTTTAACAAATTTTAACCAATTTATTTAATAGTGAGAAGAGATATATAAGTATTCAACAATTAAACATGAAATCAATACAAATAAATTTTATCAAAATAATACACATAAGCATCACATAGAGACACCATATATACATGGAAATTCATAAAGAGATAAAATCACAAACCTTTTTTGTTTTATGCAAATGCAAGCACCAACTTCTCTCTACATCATATTTTGTAGGCACCAACCTGCAGGAGGCTTCAACCTCTCTTTTTCTTTGCAAGCATCTACTTGCTAGAAGCACCAACTTTAACTGTTCACAGGCACCAACCTGCTAGTTTTTTAGGCAGCTACCTAAAGAAGACTCCAATCCCCTGATAAATTATGTCAATTATTTGTTCTTACTGGCTTATTTGATCTTCTCTTTCTTTCATCCTCTCCACTTCTAATCCTCTGAGCATGTCTTTGCAACAGTTTCAGGCTTCTGGGAATTTTTAAAAATTTTCACTTGTTATATGTCCAGTCTCACTCTTTTCCTCTTATGGTATTAATTTAATTAGAATTAGAGAGAAAATCATTATTTGCATTCGAATAACATCAATGAGTCCTCATTTAACATCAATGACCACACTTTTCTCAACAAAGTGTCTACTCCTTTTATAAGTTAATTTATCACTCAAAAAACCAATTAATATATAGTACTATATGATAATACCACCATATAATTTAAAATTTTGATGGTACTTTCAAGTATTTTATTTATTTACTAATTAAAAAAATCAATACAAATTGCATCAAAATAAACACAAGTTTTTTTTTATTATAAAAATAGTTGCATTATCCATATTGAAATAAAATAACCTAAGAAATTACATTATTGATAATAAAATCATGTAAGACAATAAACATAGAAATAAATCATAGCTTCTTGGATTCAAGACCATGTGTAAGTTTAATTACTCCTTTGGAGTTACCATACGAACATCATATTATTGGAAAATAATAAACATATGACATGATTATTAAAACTAGTAAGACACCTCTAAGTGTACATTATCTTTAAACAAACAATTAGATGATGATAGGTAGCCCATATTTTTTCTATTATTAATCAGTGCACCAACCAAGTCTTTATGTTTGTCCAACATTTGAGTTGTCAAAAGACTTTTGGATTTACAACTAAAAGAACACGAAAAATATGTAGAAATATATAGCCAAGATCTATCATATCTAAACACCTTTAGAAAATAATAAATCAATAGAGTAGATCTAACAAATGAGAGGATATGAAAAAATGAAGTGGTAAAACCTCAAGTTTAGGAAACATCTACGTAAGCATGTATTATATTCTTCAGAACTCTCCTAATTACAATAGTTAGTGAATTCTCAAGTATGGAGTTCATATGGGACACATACAATTTCCAAGGGAAACAAAATCACACAAAAATTGAGTCTCCTTCACGTCTATTATATATATTAAAGGGATGAGAGATATATCTCATGATGAATGTGGGGTAAACTCCCTTTATAAATTAGTGAGTCAAAGAGGAAGAATATGCCCAATAGTCTGATAATATCACTTTGGATATACAAAATACCTTATGATTATAACATACATTACAATAGTAAATGCCTCTAGACAAAAATTAAAACACATCCTTACATTCCCTCTTAGTGTTAGACTAAAGGGGTATAACACATTTGGAGGAAAAGGTCATTATCATTAACATTCCTCATTGATGAAAACTTATTGCATCCCCAACAAGCTGTGAACATGAAGTTCAACTACACCTATATCATTATCTTCATAAAGATATCAATAGCTTATTGTTTATGAGGAAATAATCCCAATTAATAACATTATATGTAACTATGTCTCGAATGTAAAGGGTATAAAGGTCAATGTGTTTAGTTTTGTAGTGATAGATTGGATGATATGCACATTGAATAGCACTTTGATTGTCACATCTCAACTCAATATGTGAATTTTGTTGAGTTCACAAAGCACCATTTTGTTTTCAAATTTTCAAATTTTTGGTTACCACTTTTCTTTAAAATACATGAATATTGTCATATAGCTCATCTTTTCATAGATTTCATATTTTCTCCATTTAACTATTTGTTCCATTATTTCATCTTAATATAAATCTACTAAAAATGAGTTATAAGATCAAGAAAACTTTAATTAACACTTATAAGATCAAGTTTACTTCCAAGTTTTGGAAGGAGTTATTTGTAGGCTTGGGCACAGAGTTAGCCTTCAGTATAGCTTATCATCCACAAACAGATGGACAGACAGAGAGGGTCAACATGATATTGGAGGATATGTTGAAGATGTATGTGATGCATCAACAAAGTGGGAAGAGTATCTTCTACTGGTAGAGTTCGCTTACAACAATAGATATCAAGGATATTTGAAGATGAGTCTATTTGAGGTGTTGTATGGGTGGAGTTGCAATACTCCCATCAGTTGAAGTGGTCCCGTTAACAAGGTGTTGATTGGACTAGACATGTTGGTAGACATGGAGTAGAAAATGTAGGTAATCAAGAAGAATTTGAAAGCAACACAGGATAGGAAGAAGAGCTATGCAGATCATAATAGGTTGTTCAAGGAGTTCCAAGTTGGGGAACATGTGTACTTGCGCATCAAACCAAAGCATAGCTCCCTGCCGATTGGATCATGTGCCAAGATGGCACCACAATTTTGTAGACCTTTCAGGATTATTGAGAGGATTGGGCCAGTAGCCTGCAGACTTGCACTGCCTTTGATAGTGAAAGTAAAAGGAACTCCTGTAAAAAGAAGAGGAAAATTTGCAATTGAATAGTTGGAAAATATGGATTAAAGAGGGAGATAATAATACAAAATTATTCTATAATTTTGCTAATATGAGAAAAAACATGAACTTGATTCAATTAATTAAGGATCAAAATGACATATCTTATTTGTCCTTTCAAGATATTTCCAACCTAGTCTCACAACATTTTAAATTTCATTTCTCGTAACTAGTTGGATGTACCATTTAGGAAAATTTTGAGACTATATCTCTCTTTCCCTGATCGATAACTTATGAGATGAATGGTAATCTAAATGTAGAATAATTGAAGGCAGGCTTCTAGAAACTATATCCAGTATGCAAAAGGGGAAGTTTCATGGTTTGAATGGGTTGACTATTGTGTTCTTCTCTAGTTTTTACGAACCATTAAAGATGACCTACTGGAAAATATTAAGGAGTCACAAGCTTTAGGTAAAGTTTTAGGGTCCCTTAACACTATGTTTATCACCCTCTTTCCAAAATTTCAGTACACGTGGTCTATTGATGAATTTCATCCCATTTACTATTGTAATATGATTTATAAAATAATATCTAAAATAATCACAACAAGATTCAAACCAATCCTCAGTGAGATTATATTTGAAGAACAATTCAGTTTTCTACAGAATCACCAGATTCATGATGTTGTTTCTTTGGCTCAAGTGATGCTACACTTGGTGAAAACAAAAAATAGTAGTGTTGCATCCATCAAGATCAATCTATACGATAGAATCAATTGGACAATTTTAAGACTAGTTTTAATTCAATTAGGGATTAATCTCAGGATAGTAAACTTGATAATGGGTTATGAATAATAAGTTAGTTTTTTTGTTATGATAAAGGGTCATCCCACATCCTTTTTTGGCTCTTCACTGGGCCTACACTAGGGATGTCCTTTATCTCCTCTTTTCTTTCCACTCATTGTTGAAGCTCTTAGTCATCTTAACCATGATATTACCAAAGAATAAATAAGAGGGGTAAACATCTCACAAACTATGGCTACCTCACATCTTCTCTTCATAGATTATGTCTTCATTTTCATACTAGGCAATAGTAATTTTTTTTCATTTCCTAAATCATATTCATGATTAATTCTTGTTGGTCCCTCACATGGTAATTAACGATAAAAAAATCATGTACAAATATACACAACCTTTCTGATTCTGCATCCACCAACATTCAAGACTTTCTTTGTTTCCAATTCAAGTCCATAGATGAATGGGTGAAATGTTTAGGTTTCATTCTCAAAGAAAATGATAACAGATTTTACAATTGGTTATGGATATTGAAAAGGTGGAAAAACATGTCTCTTTTTAGACCAACTAGCTTCTCTCCAAGGGAGGATATCTAGTGGTTGTTAATGTAGTACTAGAAAGTATTCATGTATATTGGACATTCATCGTATTGGTTTCGAAGGGAATTCTCAATAAAAAAAAATAAACTTCGTTTTCGTTTTCTTTGTTCTAGTAAAGTTGATTTTAAAGATTTTCCCCTGGTTTCTTGGTCCATATTAGCCATGCCTAAATCCTTGGTAGATCGGGGCCTCAAGTAGATCCACATTCTTTGTCAATCCCTAGCTGCTTGAAGCCTTTAGCACTTTACAAGGAACACTTCTATTTTAGGTCTAGCTCTACAGTCGAAGTATTTAGGGGACAAATATATTTTAGACCGGTATAAAGATCTAAACAAATCTTGTAAGAACACTTTGATTGTATGGAAGGCTCTTACAAAAGCTTTCCCTTTTGTTAGAAGATGGGTTGTTTGGAGGATTGCAAATGGACAATCCATTTGTATTAGAGTCGATCTTTGGGTTAGTGTGGGTGAAAGTTATAGTATTTACCAGAATCACATCAAACTTCTACTTGAAGTTGGGATTTACTTTCTAGCTAATGCCAAATCTCCTTTTAATGCTCTTTTGGGAAGTAGGGCTTGGAAATTGACAATTGATTCAACTCTCCCCAAACCAACGACTTAAGAATGGAGTGTGTAAATCATATTGTTGGTTTCTTCCCTTATCCATCTTGTGAATGACAATTTAGACTAGTTGATCTAGTAAAAAAAATGTCCTTTGGTGAATACACCACAAAGCTAGGTTATAAAGCTTATTTTGATAATAATCTTGTAAAAAATCAGAAATGGTGGTGGTGCTTCATTTGCAAACATTATTGTCTGCATAAATTCAAATTGACTATTTGGTTATCCCAGACCCAGAAATTGCTCATGTGGGACAATCTTTTGAAGCGAGGGTGGTTTGGTCCCAACTATTATCTTCTGTGCAAAATTGAATCCAAAACTATCTCTCACATATTTAGATATTGTTGAAAATAGCAACAAGAAATGCTAAAAATAGAAGTGCTATAAATAGCATTTCAGGATACATTCCAATTTAGTTAGTCCCTCAACTAAAATTGAGAATTAAAATTCAAATTTGATCTTAGCATCTGTTTGTAAAATAATTAATTAATTCATCTTGAGCTAATTAGTTGTAGAAAATCAAACATGAAGTCTATGTGAAGACATGCAATAGTTTCCCCTTTGGTTGAGGAAGTTATCCCTTGATTAAAGGAGATTGGGATGAGTTGTACTTTGAGTTGTAATTAGTTAGCTCAGTTAACTGAGTTAACTCCAGTTAGATTAGTTCCAACAGTTTGTGGAATTGATTGTGAGTTCAATTAGTTAATGCATGCATGCATGTAACTGCTGCACTTTAGATAACTGAATATTCTCTCATAAATAACTCATGCATGTCAGTTCAGTTAGAGACCCCGTTGAGATCAGATGATGGGATGGTGTACTATCAGTTGCAAGAATATTCCATTGAGGATATCTCTTGCATGCAGAAGGAATTCATTCCTTGGAGATTGTGTAGTTACTTCTGAGTTTGATGAGTGTGTGATGAGGCCAATTCACACAGGTGGCAGCATTGGACCCCAGGAGAAACTACGAAAGGAAATAGGTAGCTTGGAGGATTGGAAGAAGACATATGTTGTGTCTATTCAGTCTATGCGCTGTATTGAGGGATTATACTGAGAGATGGATAGCTTGTGACCTAAAGCTTTGCGTAATCTGGAGATATTTCCACTTGTATGATAATATAGAGATCAGTGTTTTTAGTTGAGGCTTTCCCCAGAGTATTCTTTTGTGTTCATGTGTGATTGATTTCTCATTCTCTGTTATATGTGTTCTATTTGATCTTGCTCAAAATCGATTAAGCTTCTGCAAGTTTTGTTTGTAGAAGTAGATCAAGTATTTTGCTTTAGTATATTGCATTATCAGGTGATCTACAGTGGGAATTTCTACATGGTATCAGAGCAAAGGTGATCAAAGAAAAGAAGAATATACAAAGAACGGAGAAGTTTGAGGTTTGAAGTTCCTAATTATAGAATTTGAATTCTTATCACATCTCAAATTTCACCAATGGCGTTCAATGGTTTAAGACTCGAGTATGCCCTTGATGGCAGCTCAAATTATATAGCCTAGAAGGATCGCATGGAAGCAGTATTAGAGGACAATGGTATGAAGGACTTCATTGGTCAAGAAGTCCCCAAGCTAGCAGCAGCTAATGCTACAGAATTGGCGGAATGGAAGAAATGTGTGGCTAGAGAGAGGAAAATCCTCCTGGAGGGAGTTCAAGACCAAATTGTCTTGAGCCTCCATGGGAAGGAGACACCATTTTCAATGCGAAAAACATTGAAAGATCTATATTAGAATAGCAATGATCAGAGGAAGCTGGTGCTGAAAGACAAGCTTTGGAAAATCAAGTGTGAAAAGGGCGACATGATCTCTACATTTCTAAACAAGCTCACCACCTGCAGGGATGAGCTTGGAAGTGTAGAGATTATGACATCCGATGATGACATAGTGAGTCTTGCTCTCCTCGGTCTTCCTAAGAGCTGGAATAGCTACAAGACTAGGTAAATGGAAGAGAGAAACTACCAAATTGGAAACAACAGATCTGATGCAGAAGGAGATAAGAAGAAGCACCAGAGATGGATCTTCATCAAAGCAAGATGACGAAGAAAATCTAGCCTTGGCAAGTAAGGTGAGGAAAGGGAAAGGGAAGGCGTCCCATCCCAAATCCAGTTCTTCCCATGGTGGGAATAAGTTTGACAAATTGAAAGTGCGATGCTTTCATTGTCATGAGGTGGGCCATTATGCTACGAATTGTCCACAGAAGAAATCCAAGAAGGGATCCTCGAAGGGATTAGATGGTGAGGCACTGGCCTCACAGTTCGAATTGGATTTCTCTCTCATTGCATGCATGGTTTCATCCATGGTGGGATGTGTTTGGTTCATGGACAATGTAGCTTCATTACACATGACCAATGACAAGAATCTTTTCAATACCTTGGAGGAGAAGGATCTCCGGATGCAAATCGAGATGGGCGATGATGGTACCATGTTTTAGGTGAAGGTACGATTGTGTTTCAGAGGGAGCATGGAGCTCCTCTCACCCTGACTGATGAAAAGTATGTACCAGGTCTGAAGAAGAATCTTGTCTCTGTCGCTATGCTAGAAGACAAAGTCTATGATGTAGTCTTTAATAAAGGAAAGGTATTCCTGAGGCATATCGGCACTGGACAGATCAAGAGGATTGGGATTCGAGTAAAGAATCTCTACAAGCTGGAGGTAGACGACTGTGTTGCATTGAGTTCCAAAGCAGAGTTGGTGCAGATCCAAGATGTTGGCGAGCTATGGCATAGAAGATTGGGCCACTTGCACCATGGGGCCTTGAAGATCATGCAACAGATTTCTACTGAAACTCCCAAGGGAAAAATGGAGTAGACAGATACATGCAAAGGTTTTACCTTGGGTAAGTATGTGAAATCTTCCTTTCAGGATCGAGACAGTAGAGCTAGAGAAATCCTGAAGCAAGTTCACACAGATGTGTGTGGACCATTCTCTACAGCTTCCACCACTAAACAAAGGTACTATGTATCTTTATTGATGATTTTTCTCATAGATGTTGGATATACTTTATCCAAAAGAAGGATTAGACCTTCTTAAGCTTTTGTGAGTTTAAAGCCTTGGTAGAGAAAGAATCTGGAAAGAAAATAAAAGCCTTGCGTAGCGATAATGGTGGAGAGTATGTCTCCCAACAATTTAAGGGTTTCTGCACAGTAGAAGGAATTAAACGGGAGTTAACGACACCCCATAACCCACAGCAGAATAGGGTGGCTGAAAGGAAGAACAGGTTGATTGTGGGAGCAGCTTGAGCGATGTTGCATGACCAAAGCCTACCACTTCATTTGTGGGTTGAGGCATGCAATACAACAGTATACTTGTAGAATAGAAGCTCGCACCATATACAGGGGATGAATACACCAATGGAAGCCTTTTTCGGGAAGCGAATAGATGTGAGTCACTTCAGGATCTTTAGATCATCGGTTTATTGAGATGTGACCAAAGATGCCCGGAAGAAGCTAGATCCAACAACTAAGTTGGAGATACTTGTGGGGTACACTAATACACCCCACAACTATCGGGTGTTCCTGCCTACCAGTCAGAGGACAGTGGTATGTAGAGATCTGAAGTTCGACGAGTAGAAAGCCATGTGAGTATCACTTGAGAGGGAGCTCAAGTTGCATGTAGAGGAGGAACTTTTAGTTTAAGGAGGAGGAGCCTCAGACTGATGTGGAGCAGCTGCATGCAGAGGATCCGGGAGTGGAGACATCCACTCATGTTGAGTCTTCCAGAGATGGGCAGAAACGCTCAAGGGAAGCTAACAGGTTGATGATGGATGCATGAGAGAATGTGGGCCATCCATCTTCTCAGCGTAAATAGAGGAGGTCACCTGAGCGATACACTGATTACATGGCCCTAGTTAGGGAGTGTGTAGAGACCGAACCTTCTTCTTTTGAGGAAGCAGTGCAGCGACCAGTCTGGGTTGATGCAATGGTGGAGGAGTACGACTCTATTGTTTATAAATGTGTTTGGGATGTTGTCCCAAGACCTCAGGACAAGTCAGTGGTGAGTTCCCGATGGCTTTACAAGGTAAAGCAAGCAGCTGATGGTAGTGTTGAGAAACATAAGGCAAGGTTTGTTGCCCGTAGCTTCTCACAGGTCGAGGGGATCGACTATGATGAGACTTTTGCTCCTGTAACAAGGTACTCATCTATCAGATCAATGTTACCACTATCAGCTCAGATGGGTTAGAAGATCCATCAGATGGATGTGAAGATTGTGTTCCTCAATGGGAAGATTGAGGAAGAGGTGTACATTAAGCAGCCGGAAGGTTTTGAGACCTTCGATCATGACTCACATGTGTGCCGACTCAAGAGGGCTTTGTACGGGCTAAAGCAAGCACCTCGTGCTTGGTACACCAGGATCGACAACTATTTCACTGGGTTGGGATTCACCAAGAGTGAAGCAGATACGAACCTTTACCACATCATGGTAGAAGATAAGCCATTAATCGTTGTTCTTTATGTGGATGATCTGATTTTGATAGGTGATGATCAGTTGATCAAGTCTTGCAAGGAGGACCTTGTAAGAGAGTTTGAGATGAAAAAAAAGGATCTTATGCACTACTTTCTAGGCATGGAAGTGTGGCAGAAAGATGGGGAAGTATTTATGTCTCAAGGCAAGTATGCCAATGAGATACTCAAGCGATTCCACATGGAGAAGCACAAGCCCATGCAAACTCCTATAGCTGGTAACTGGAGGAAGGAGGATGCTACTTCAGGTGAGGTAGTAGCTGCTACTGTTTACCGATAGCTGGTGGGTTCATTGATGTATCTAGTGAATACACGACCAGATTTATGCTTTGCGGTGAATCAGCTGAGTTAAGCTATGGTTCAACCTTCCAAGCTATTTTGGAAGGCAACAAAGCATGTGCTGAGATACCTCAGAGACACATCTCAGTATGGATTGTGGTATAGACAGACAGAGGGAGTGAAGCTTCAAGGATTCACAGATGCAGATTGGGCAGGGAGTCCATCAGACTGGAAGAGCTCTTCTGGAGGAATCTTCAACCTTGGTTCAGCTGCAGTTTCTTGGTATAGCAGGAAACAGAGGTCAGTTGCACTTAGCTCAACAGAGGCTGAATACATGGCTGCCAGTCAGGCAACATGCGAGGCCATTTGGATGCGGAAGATTCTAGTGGGATTGTTTGGTCAGAGGATGGATCCAACTATGATCTATTGCGATGATCAGAGTTGTATCAAACTCTTTGAGAATCCAGTATTTCATGACAGGTCCAAGCACATTGATATCCGGTACCATCATCTTCGAGACTGTGTGATGAAGAGGATCATATTGTTGCTGTATATTTCAAACGAGGAACAGGATGCATATATTTTGACTAAGGCATTGTAAACATGCAAGTTCAAACAGAGACAGGATTGGGGTGATTGATAATCCCTTTCTTGTTGAGAGGGAGTGTTGAAAATAGCAACAAGAAATTCTAAAAATAAAAGTACTAAAAAATAACACTGCTATAAATAGCATTTCGGGATACATTCCAATTTTAGTTAGTCCCTAAACTAAAATTGAGAATTAAGATTCTAATTTGATCTTAGAAGCTGTTTGTAAAATAATTAATTAATTCATCTTATGTTAATTAGTTGTAGAAAGTCAAACATGAAGTCTATGTGAAGACATGCAATAGTTTCCCCTTTGATTGAGGAATTTATCCCTTGATTAAAGGAGATCAGGATGAGTTGTACTTTGAGTTGTAATTAGTTAGCTGAGTTAACTGAGTTAAGTCCAGTTAGATTAGTTCCAACTGTTTGTGGAACTGATTGTGAGTTCAGTTAGTTAATGCATGCATGCATGTAACTGCTGCACTTCAGATAACTAAATATTCTCTCATAAATAACTCATGCATGTCAGTTCAGTCAGAGACCCAGTTGAGATTAGTCTTGCATGTAGAAGGAATTAATTCCTTGGAGATTGTGCAGTTACTTTTGAGTTTGATGAGTGTGTGATGAGGCCAATTCACACAGGTGGTAGCACTGGACCCCAAGAGAAACTGCGCAAGGTAATAGGAGGCTTGGAGGATTGGAGGAAGACGTATGTTGTGTCTATTCAGTCTGTGAGCTGTATTGAGGGATTGTACTAAGATCTGGATAGCTTGTGAGCTAAAGCTTTGTGTAATTCGGAGGTATTTCCACTTGTATGATAAAATAGAGATCGGGGTTTTTAGCTGAGGCTTTACCTAGAGTATTCTTCTGTGTTCATGTGTGATTGATTTCTCATTCTCTGTTATATGTGTTCTATTTGATCTTGCTCAAACTCGATTAAGCTTCCGCAAGTTTGTTTGTAGAAGTAGATCAAGTATTTTTCTTTAGTATATTGCATTATCAGGTGATCTATAGTGGGAATTTCTATAGATATTTCCCATATGTAGAAAGAACATTGAGCTCACTATCCCAGGCATTTAATCCTTTTTCAACATGCTAGAAGAATCTATCCCTTGAAGATTATACCAGGGGATGGAAAGAGGATGGTTCTATTCAAAGCTTCAAGGAACTCCCCAGTATTTTTGTGCACAACATTTGGTGGCATCATAATCATGCTACCTTCCACAATAAATGCATTCCTCCTGAGATCAAAACTAGAGTCATAGAGAAGATGGTTAGAGAATTCTGGATCAAAAAAAAAAATTGTATCTTGTGTGTCAATCATGCCAAATATGGATAAATTGATTCCTTAGGGCGTCTTCGATGGTGCCAGTCGAGGAGAACCCTCGAGATGTGGTGTAGGATGTATTATTTATATCAGCCAACATCGCCATTATCTTCTCTAGTATGCTCCTAGACTTGGCTCAAACACTAAAGTTGAATTTACAAATTTAATGAGCCCTTTTGTAGACTGCTAGACATCTTGTTTTGAGCAAGATTTAAGTTCTTGGGGATTTGAACCTCGTCATTAACTAGGAAAATAATAATGCAGATATTAATGTTCCAAACATAAATCGTATTTTCAGGGAGATCTCCATAGAAATGGGTTCTTATACCCACATATATAGAGAATTGAATCAACAAGCGAAAAAAAATTCTAAAGAGACATTACAAGGTTTGTTTCGTCAATATGAATTATAGAATGGTCCAAAAATAAATGAAATGGAATTCCATTTATAACTTTTATAAAATATTAAAATTTAAATAAATTCTTTTATAATCCATAAACCAAACACATATTAATAACATAAAATTTATGCATTTTAATGAAAATACATTAATACCTTTGAATTAAACAATTGTAAACCCGTAAAATTTACGGTGATAACAATAAAGGATGTCACCTATCATACCTTGTCGTCCCTATATAATAACGAATATACCAATTAATTTCCCAAAAGGTAAATAGAGAAGAGCAAACTTCATTTAAGGTAATTACTTTTTATTCAGTGTTTGAATTCGATATCTATTTAAAATTAGAAAATGTATTAGAATTTAGTGATTAAGCTGGCACTGAAATAGTTATTATTAATTATTATATATGAACATATTTTAAATAATTAAATAGATTTTTATTATTTTTTAATATAAATTATTATTAAAAAATGTATTGAGTGAT